>VCRD01004333.1:0-46982 GCA_006783055.1 Trinorchestia longiramus
GTTTATCAATAAATGAGTTCCAACTTCTACTCGGTGTTTCAACCTTATACACTTGAGTAGGAGCTTATGTAAGACCGCTACCGTACAGGCTATAACTGGAGATCACAAGCCCTAACCGACTCACAGGGCGTCTACGGTTCTACCTCGAGTAGACGTAAGGCAAGATCTCTAAATAGTTGCCTTAACGGAACCAAAACGGCGCAGGTAGCACTCCAAAGGTCTTACAAGGTATACCTAAAGGTCTTCAAAAAGAACTACAGAAATATATGAATTTTGCTGCTAAAGTAGTATGCAAAGGAAATTTCAGAAAGAACGATCATGCAACACCTCTCATGGAAAAGCTTAACTGGACCCCAATAGAACAAAGACTACTCATTCATAAGGTCAAATATTTATTTGCCTCTCTATATCACCCTCAAAGTTCTGCCAACGTTGTTAAATTCTATCCACCCACTACCAAGGGTGTGAAACCTGATCGACGACACGATTTTAACGTCAGTTTCCGCTCGTCCGATGCTGGACAAAGGGCTCTTTCAATTTCAGGTGCATTGCGTTGGAATAAACTGCCCACGCATATGAATAAAAGCCAATCAATTAAAAATTGCAAAAAAAGTGACACAACATTTTTGAATATCAAAATAGCAAACAAATACAGAAATCTTAGCGCCTATGCATGATTAAACAAAATTAATTTAGTAACGAAACCTGCTCCATATAAGTGTCTACTATGTGTTTGTGTCACACAACTTAAGTATAAACTGAAATAGACCTAACAATATTCAAACGAAACACATATATGTCAAACTCATGCTATAATTCCTCAGCTTTGGAGTCAAATCGACTAATTTAGTTTTATCAAAAACCGGGATGTTTTTTACTTTTTACTTTTTTGTTTCTGTTATATTTCAGGCTTATAAATTGGTGCTTTTTTAACCTGATAAACGTTAACATGTTAGAAAGGTTCAATTTTCATAGAGCAGAAAAAAAAATTTCTTGATAGAAAATAAATTGTGTTTTGCCTAAAACTAAATAGAATTTTATATGAATTAGTGTTTACTCCTCAGATTATTCTTCTTCCGAGGCATTTAGATGTGTATATATGCATATGTGTATGTGTGTGTATGTATGTATGTATATGTATATATATGTATATATATGTATGTGTGTATGTATAGGTATATGTATGTACATATATATACATATATATGTATATATATATATATATATATATATATATATATATATATATATATATATATATATATATATATATATATATATATATATATATGTATATATAATTTTTTACGCTATTTTTTTACTTATCGGATGCATAATCAAAAAATTTATCCGACAATGTCAGTTATTGCTTTGCTACAATAAGTGACTGTGAAACCTCAGAACTTTAGTCTACTACAGCTTTTCTTAACTATATCAACATCCAATTATTGAAAATTTGACACATTCACTGTTATATTTTATTTTTTACTCTCTTTCTCTGATATGTAACGCTCGTTCATATTGAACACGATGTTTACAGATAACTGTGAAAATGATTAAATTAANAATCGATCATCAGCAAACCATACCATACGGTCAACCAGTAATTAGAAATTACAATTTCAATTTAATAACAATCACAACTTTATGTTTTAAGTTTTCGCTCTCATAATTTTCCTTTTTCAGTCTTTCTCGGATGTTAAACATCCAATTCAGTTAAATGTAATGATGTCAAGTCTAATCTGTACCGAAAGAAAATATTTCGCTTATCACCTAAAATGCGTATAATACCTACCACGTCAGAATTTATATGTATCACCAATGATTACCTCTTAAGTCATCATTGAAAAAGCGAAGTTTCATTTGTTTCCCCATGTACATTTAACGTTTATTGCGTGACATGAATGCTTACATATACCCGTAGGTACTGCTGTTCTATCATCTATGATACCACGCATGGAATACCTACCACTTAAGGATTTTATGATAAGGCATTTTTAAAAACCAATGCTGTTACATTTCTTATGTACCAACTTTATTGGAAATATACGTTTTTGTTTGTTGTTTGTTGTTGATGTAGAGTTTAATATATCTTTCTCGGTGCCTTGCTTTGAGTTCAGCTGTCAATAATTTGAAAGACTACTGTATTGCTTGGCTGATCTTACGCTGACGGAGGTAGATTCATGAAACTCTGTTGTACCTGTTGATGGTATTCTGGGAACAGATTCATTACCGCATCCACCACCCTTGGAAATAATACCTTGTGTGAGTGGTGTAGCAATTTCGTTAAGGGGTAAAATCCACTTGGAAACGTTGAGGGCTTCCTCACTCGTAACCAGGCCGACAAAATGTACCACAGGTTTTCAGTAGCGGAGTCTGAGCACAATACGTACGTGAACTTTGTACTTAATCCTAATCCTAAATGCTCTGATCCTGTACCTGCTGTAGCGACAGATAGTAACGTGGAGGGTCATCTTGAAAAGCTCTTTAGGCTAGAAACAATGGGAATTTCTGAAGAGGAAAACTTCTTCTCTGACGATATAAGTAAAGTAAATGAATTTGAAAATAACGTTCAATTTAAGGAAGGTCGTTACCATGTCAAACTTGTATGAATTGACAAAATTGATAAAGTACTTTCTAACTTTCATATTGCTCATGCTGTACTTTTAAGAGTTATTGACAAATTAAATGCAAAGAGTTTGCTCAATGAATATGACAAAATTCTTTAGGAACAAATAGAGGAAGGTCCCTCGATAAATGCACTGGAGATGAAGTCTTCATACCGTATCACAAAGTTGTTTAAATAGGCGAGACTTGCACCCTGAAAATTAGGCCGGTTTTAAATTGTTCTCTCTCGGTGGAGGGAGCTCCTTCGCTAATTGGAGCCTCTTTCGCGGGCGTAGATTTAATGTCCAATCTCTTTGACACGCTTCCAATTTGAGGCATGTGAGTTTTCTAATAATGGCCGATGTGAAACGTTCTTTTCTTCAAGTTAAATTACTTCATCCTTTTGATAGGAGTAAATTCGCAATACTTTGGATGAAGGATGGCACATTAGTTGCTTACTGTTAACCACGATTGTTTTCGGTTATGTAGCCAGCCCTTTCATTCTCAACTGTATCTTGAAGCATCATTTTGCTAAATATCCCGATGATTAGTGTTCATATTTTCTCAATAATTTTATTTACGTAGAAAATTTGTTTATCAGTAATGGTGCTGAAGAACTAGCCGCCTTGTACCGGACTGCTTATGAGCGACTTCTTGACGGTAATTTCTTGCTGCGTTCATGGGTGTCTAACAGTGAAGTTATGACTGAGACTTTTTCTGGTGGTGTTGCTGCTCAGCATTCTAGTACTGCAGAAAAGGTTTTAGGTTATTTTTTTGACAAGCGTCAAGACAATTTTAATGTAGCGTTAGAGTCAAGCACTGAAGATGGGCTAAAGGTAACAAAGCGGTCAGTTTTACCAATCTATCCAAATGTTTTGATCAGCTAGGGTTTGTGAATCCAATTTTAGTAAAAGGCAAAACTCTGTTTAGAGAGATTTGGAAATCTAAGGCAGACTGAGACGATAAGCTGTCTTCAAAATTGTAGCAAAATTGGTGCATGTTACCCGAAGAGCTTAATTCTCTACGTTCTTTTCAGTTTGAGCGTCTATCTTTGATTTCAGGCGAGGAAGTGGAATTGTTCGTGTTCACAGATGCCTCAAAGTCCAACTATGGCTTTAATATTTATGCTGTGACGACAAGGAATGAATGCAAAGTTTCGAGTTTACTATTTATAATGGCAAGACTAAGGTGGCACCCGTGAAATCGAGAAGTTTGCCTACCTTGGAGCTCCTCGCAATATTTTTAGCTATGAAGTGCTTGCAGGCCGTGGTAAATTCCTTAACTAGGGTAAAGATCACTAATTTTGTCGTAGCTGTTGACTCGCAAATAGCGCTTTCCTGGGTTTTCAGTGAACAAATTAAATCAAAGAACAATTTTGCTTCTAATCGCGTAAAGGATATTGGTAATTTTAGATGCTCTCTGAAGGATCGGTTTAACTTGCATTGTGTATTTCGCTACGTACCTACGTCCCAAATTTGACCAGGGATATAAGTATTAAGGAATTTAAAAGGCACTTTGATTTTTGGCAATATGGGCAGGAATTCATTTTAAGGAAATGTGAATGAGCTTCGGCAGAGTTGCTAAGTCTGTCGGATGCTAATAAGTAAATAGTCGGAAGCACAATTTTAGTTCCTACTGATGATGTTTCCGAGCCAGCAGTAGACCCCAGAAGATTTTCCAGTTTAGATAATTTGATTGCAGTCACTGCACGTTTGTACAAGTTCATTGGGCGTCTTCGTATGCGGAAACTGGACCGCCTTACTTGCCTGATGATGGCACGAAAGAATTGGTTGAAACGAGAGCAGTCACTTCATTATAAAAAGGAAATTACATTTTTGAATGCTGAAAACCGTTCACCTTCAGTTCCTCCCCTTGTTAATGATCTGAATTTATTCTCTGATTCTGAAGAGATTATTCAGTCAAAGGGGAGGCTCAGCAAATGCACTCATTTACCGTACGACGTAATGCACTCAATGCTTATTGCTAGGAACAGTCATTTTATTGACCTACTAATAACTAAAGCTCACCTAATGTGAAAGCACATGGGTGTAGCATCCACGCTAAACACTTTGCGTAACCAGGGGTTCTGGCTGCCAAGAGCTAGGCCTCAAGTTAAAGGAATCGTTAAGAAATGCATAATTGAAGGGTGGACAGCACTAGTGGACTACTTGCATTTTTTCCCACGGGAAAAATGTAAGTAGTCCACTAGTGCTGTCTACCCTTCATATAGTAAACTACTGGATCGTAATCGCCTCTGTCAGCGCTGTGTTAGCGACAGCACGGGAGTGGACTACTTGCATTTTTTCCCGTGGAAAATATATTATATTTACCACGGGAAAAAATGCAAGTAGTCCACTAGTGCTGTCCACCCTTCAATTTGTGCTAAAATGAACGTCTTTTCTTACAAGTACCCTAAGCATACAAATTATTTAGGCGACAGGGTCAATTTCGTGAGACCTTATGAGCACACCGAGGTCTATTATACAGGACATTTTTTCGTTGAAATGCTTAACACGTTCATTAAAACATATCTTACAATTTTCACTTGCCTAAATATCAGGGCTGTTCACTTAGAAATAGTTCTCGATATGAGCACCAAGTCCTTTTTATCAGCGTTTATTAGATTTGTCAACAGCTTTGGCTTGCCCAAATCGCTTTATTGTGATAACGCTCCCAGCTGCATACAGGCTGCGGAGTTGTTAAATTCCTTCTCTTCTGCAGACAGTGGCATATCTGAATTTCTCGCTAAAAATAATATAAAACACAGAGTTCCTCTGTATTCATCTTGAGCAGCTTCGAGTAGGGAGAGGCTCATTAGAGTTGTGAAAAATTGTTTGTATAAAGCGATAGTGAGAAATAAGATTAAATATTTTTCGTTTTTAACCTTAATATCAGATGTGCAGCAGGCAGTAAATTCAAGGCCTCTTTCTTACAGAGACTCTATTGAAGCTTTGTTTGAAATCGTGATCCCCTATTCTTTCATGAGGTTGGGCATGAGCAGTAATTTAACACGTTGCCTCCGATTGCCTGATTGGCGTAAAACTTCACTTTGTAAGCATGGTCACTAGAAGGATCTGAAAAAATTACAGAACCTAACCTCAGTGGTACACATACGTACCACTTCGGAGTCAACGTGTTAACACGTTGAGTGCGATTGTCTAGCCGGTGCAAATCTTTACTTTGTACACACAGTCACTAGAAAGCTTTGAAAAAATTACAGAACCTAACCTGAGCGACCCACCGGTGGGTCGTATCGTACTTAACGTGTTAATCTTCGGTGTTCTCTCAGGAGAGATAACCAACTTTCCTTCCCGTGCAGACTTGGTCCACACCTTGGAATTCAGGAAAGAAGCGCTTGATAAATTTAAAGAGATTTGGTATGATGATTATTTATTATCTCTGCGTGAAACTAACAGAAATATTTCTCAACCTAATTGGAATGATAGGATTAAAGTGGGGGACATAGTTTTGAATTCTAATCCTAATAAGCCTCGCCTCTTATGGAGCTTGGGTAGAATTGATAAACTATAAACTGGCAGCGATGGAAAAACTCGCTCAGCCTAAGTATTTAGACCTGATCTTACCAGTGGTGTTAATTCAATTTCTTTGTCGTATCCCTTAGAATTAAGTTTAAATTCTGTCTCGCCTTATCTTTCTCCTGACGCTACTCCTGTTCCTGCAGGCACCGGCAGCGATGGTGTGGCACGGGAGGCCAGGATGCGGCGAAAAGCGACTGAGCAATGCTTGCTTAGGCTGCGTAATTCTAATAATTAACTTTACACTAATCTTCAATGTATTAAATTGACAACATTTTGTAGCTGAAAATCTTGTCTGATTTCCTGCGCCCCCAGTGTGTAAGAAATTAACTTCGATTAAGGTGCAGTTGCGCTTTCGTTTGTTAAAAGCCCTGCTTTTGTAGGGCGAAAGATACGCTAACGCTTGGGAGAGAGAGGCAGCTCCGTTACGCAGCTCTGACCGAAGTCCAGGACGGTACATTACACAAGGGTGACGACGCTACATCTACGCATGTTTACGCGACGTGGAGACATAATCCGGTGGTCACTGGGGTTCCTTCTTCTTCCTAGAGTCTGATTTCGTCTATCCCTGAGGTTGTGTGAATGCATCTTTATAAGTAATTTCCTAAAATTCCTTAAACAAAGAAAGACAAATCTGCTAGGATCCAAAACGCCCTTAAAATGTTGTACAAGCATTGCTTTCTGGAACATGCCAGCCTTCGTACCTTATAAATGACAACTTAGGTATATTAACTATGAACGTAGCAGAAGGTGTCGATCACGATGATCTGGATATCAACCCTAAGTAAAAAGGAAAAATGACAGAGTGTGATCACTTCTGTTTAAGATGGTTTATGTAGAATCAAATAGAATATAACATCAGGAACAAGCTGAGTGGTACATAGAGAGTTGATATTCAAGTCTTGTGCCGCATAAAATTACGGTATTAATCATGCACCCGTAGTTCAATCGCACAGTCACCAGAAGTATGATTAACAAGGAGGTAGAAAGATTATAGTCATACTACAAGTCTTTACTGTATTGTAATAATCGCTTGATATACAGTACACAATTATTATATGATTCATGGTACACAAGTTATTTGACTTGCGGTGCTCAAAATTATAGCTCGAGATTTTTGGGGTACAAAATTATTTCATGAGATGGATGTGTACGACCAGTAGATGATTTGTAGTACATGATCCCTACATCACTTAAGGTATACAGAAATAATGAACGTTCGTGTGTTCGATATGACTAGTTGTACACAATGATATGACACATGGTGTCCTGTAGTTATGTGACTCATGTTGAACAATAATTTGTCAACTCATTGGGAAAACACGTATAGGACTGATGGTGCTTAATAATCATATGATGCATGACACACAGAAAAATGACTCATGGTATATAATACTTATATTATTCATGGCATACCATAATTGTTTGACTTATGATTTACATCAATTATATAACTCATGTACTCAACAGTTAGACACTCACGCCCTTGAACTAAAGGCGCTTGGGTATGAACGGGGTCTCATGCACTTGCACTAGATGTGTTTTTATTTGCGGCTCAGTCATGCAATAAATACTGAAAATATGTGTACTAGTAATCCTCACTGAATAATAATCAATACTCATAAAAAACTAAATGCTTATATATAACCCCTTCTGTTTATCAGCCCTATAATTTTAAAATATTTTAGAACACTAGTGTAGTATTGTATAATATCAATTACATGGAATGATTTCTGAAGTCATAACAAATGATGCAGAAACACGGTAAAAACAATAAATTTCACTATGATAACTAAAGGTTTTTATTTGTGAAGTTCCAACACCTCGAAACTAGATGCAATTAAGTCATTGTTTTGGACTCTCATGATCTAAAATGGACTATATCAGTAGCTGTCCATAAATTATAAGTAAATATAACGATATAATAAAAAATTTTGTTCCCCAGTATAGTTGTGCAGTTTTCCACCTAAAGAAAGATGATTCAGTTGATTGATAGCAAAATTAGGCGAGGACTAAAACGTACTGTATTTCAGTTAGACTATAAAACACTATGAAATGCTTTTTGAATTTTGAGTTTAATTACAATAAGACAACAAAAACTCTTCATGGTAAGAAGTGAAATGTGTCAGGAGAAGTTTGAGGCTGATATTTCCTTACTCCATAAACACTAGTATGCTTACTGGAAATTAAAAACATTGTAACAGAGCTGAACGTGATATGGTAGCAATTATAACTTAAAATGTTTACATCAATGTAAGAGGCCTCGACGGTGGTTGAGGAACTGAAATTTGAGAGAGCAATTTGTTCGAGCTTTCTTACATGAATATTTCTGTTATGGTATTCATACTGACATTGGTAATATAAGTTCCTCCATTGGTTATCTAAATAGGTCATTTTTTTCTGGATGTTGTACCTATGGGAACAAAATAAACATCGGCGAAAATCGAACAAATTCATAATTTTCCTATGCATTTCTTGAAGTCGATAACGAGTGACAACATTGAAAGTGAGGCCACGTATAATTTTGAAAAGAGCCAAACTTTTCATATTTAACAAGTTTCTAAGTTTTTTAGGGGGGAAAATACATATTGTGCCATTTATAACACCGCCGTAGTTCCTATGTTATAAATGGGGCTCTACGAGCATATATTTTTTTGGTGCTGTAATCAATCAACTCAAGGCTCATGTGATCAAGGAGCGATACTAGGCGCATTAGCATGCTTCAGAGATGTACTAGTGGTGCTTTGGTTAACGGAAGGTTTTACTTTCAATTGTGATCTTCGAGTTCCAAGCATTTAGCTGGTAACAGAGAAGTTTCGGTATTAGGCAGTCGAGCTTAGCAGTGATTGCAAACGGGCTGTAGAGGTCGAAACTAGAAGTACTACAGGTGATGAGCCTTCAGCTCTTGAGGGTGATGAGCTGTCAGCTTATGAGGGTGATGTGCTTTCAGCTTATGAGGGTGATGAGCTTTCAGCTTATGAGAGTGACGAGCTGTCAGCTTATGAGGGTGATGAGCTTTTGGGGGAACAAGTATTTTCTGTTGTTGTTTTTGGTGGGGGTGTTCTTCGAGGGAAGTGATACGATCGGCTTCGTAGCTTGCAGATTTATTATTGGACACGATCAAAATCAGAGCGGAATTTAAGGTCAAGATCGAGGACCGAAACTGAGAACTTGAAATCCGTAAACCGAGACTGAACTGAAACTGAAACTGAAACCCGTCAGAGAGAGACTGAAAGCGCTAATAGAATTGCTACTAACTGGGCGATAGCTGAGACTGAACTGTTGGGCGCTAAGCCTCAGGGCTCGTGATTGACAATGATTTTTTATAGACAAGGGTTACAATTTGAAGTTGCAATTACGATTGAATATTTACCCTTAAAATATTAGTTTCAAATGACGGGAAGTACGTATAAAAATTAACTCTAAAATATTACATCATATTTTTCTATTGACTCCAAGATCATTCTAAATTAATTACGATATTTCCGAGGCCCTACAAGGTTTCAGCTTATGAGAGTGATGGGCTCTCAGTTCGTGAGGGCGATGAGCTGTCAGCATGTGAGAGTGATGAGATGTCAGCTTATGAGGATTATGACAGGTTGGCTGTGATTGATCGGAGTGACTAGGAGAAGATGATCAACCTTCCAAGCTGGGTTGAAGAAACATTTTCACCCACAAAGAACATGTCCACCCATTCTCTTTGTGACGATTGAACAGAACAAACACACGATCTCTTGGGTTGAAGGTTCTCCTTGTTGTGAGATGTAGTTATTAAGAGTTGATACTGAATAGAATGTAGCGGAAATACAATAAATTACACACAATATGATATATGACCATATGAGAATATTGCTAGCTTTCTTGAATTAAGAACGAGGTGTAATGAATATTGACATTGTGGGAGTTGTCTATTTCAACAACAATGAAGAAATTGTGGTGTTGCTGAAGAATTTCTTCACGCGGTGTTAACATAATTTGAACACCTACATGACGTTACTCAATTTTTACCCACATAAGATACCTATAGTTGTGCAATGACATGGTCTAGAACTATCCTTGAAGCAAAACTCAAGTTTTACGCTGGTTCCTGATTAGCTTATTGGCGATGATGTGTAGCATGAATGGTATTACTCAATGTACCATTCATATCTCTGTAATAGCACGTTAATATATAAGTTAGCATTTATCTCATTAATCTCACTAGAAATTGGCGTAATTATTGTTATAGGTAGAATTTTAGTCTTATTTTTACAGTTTCTTTGACAATGTTAGTGACAACCCAGGGATATATTTTCTTTGTATTAAATAATAAGATCTGAGCGTTCCAAATACAATGACGCTCAGTCTGGCAACATCGTAGATCTTTGGTGAAATGTGTTATTTTTCTGTTGTCGTTGTTTTTGGTGGGGGTGTTCTTCGAAGGAAGTGATACAATCGGTTTCGTAGATTGCAGATTTAATATTGGGCACGTGAAATCCGCAAACCGAGACTGGAACTGAAACTGAACTGGACTGAAACTGAACTGAACCGAAACTAAAACTGTCCGGAAAAAGACCAATAAGTAACTCGAAAGAAATACAGAATTTAGCCAGAAAAATCAATAGCACAAGGCAACTTTATAATACAACTGTTGAGTAAAACATTAAAGCATCGTACCTAATTAGCTGGCTGCTACATGGAACACAAAACGAGATATCAGTAGGCAGCTTCTACCCGAGGCCATGAAATTTAATTACCGTATCAAAATGGCTGGTCGATCTTCCAGTATGCTCGTCATAAAATACTCGAACGTAGAGGCTTGAGTGAGACGAAATTAGACAATGAATTTGATGGCTGATGCAATAGTTATTATTCAAAACGTTCTATATTTGGATTAATGATAAATCTCGGAGTAACGCGAATCAAAGCACGAACACTTCAAACACAATTCAAATCGTTTGAATGAAAACATAAGCACAATGAAATGAGATGTTTGCCATACAATCTATCAAGTACACATGGTATCAAAACTGTTTCAAAAGGAAAATCTTAAACCTACAGGGGAACATATAGGCTCGGAAAAAAGATAAGTTCAAAGAATATCTAGTACGTAAGAGAAATGCAAAACTCTCTAACACATTGTCAATAGAAACTTACCCGTCAGAGAGAGACTGAAAGCGCTAATAGAATTGCTGCTAACTGGGCGATAGCTGAGACTGAACTGTTGGGAACGAAGCCTCAAGGCTCGTGGTTGACAATGATCTTCTATAGACGAGGGTTACAATTTGAAGTTGCAACTACGATTGAATTTCTCACTTTTAAAATACTAGTTTCAAATGGCATGAAATACATATAAAATTAACTCTAAAATATTACTAAAATACATCATATTTTTGTATCGACTTCAAGATCATTCTAAATTAATTAAGATATTTATGATGCACTACAGATCCTACCCTCGTTTCCCGTCCGCATTACCATATATACCGGACTCGATGCTACTGACTCTTGTTGCTATTTGAAATCCGTTTGTGTGTGTAGTGGAGGTGAGCATACTATGATTAAGTATTTTTAGACTTGTCTTAATTCTTGTGCTTAACCTGCCAGTTGTACCTGTGTTCTTTGGTGTGTGTTTAGATATTCCTAGTGTCTGTTTCTTCACCGTTGAGTTATTAGAACAATTCAAGTGTCAGGAATTGTTTGTATAGGACAACTGTGATAAATCAGTGACTGTGCTGTAATAAGTTATTCAATAGTTTTCCCAATCATTGTGTTCATTACTATTCTCAAAGGACCTCATGTGAACAGGTAATTCCTAAAGACAGTATTAAATCTAGTCTGCAATTTCTTCAGGCGTAGATTTTCATAAAATCAATTTCTATCTAAGATACATATGTGTGCTCAGGATATTTTTACTCCTATGCATCAGAGATTAGATACCCAATTATGTGGTTTAAATGAATTTATAACTAAAACCAGATTCTGTTGACGAGACCTTTTAACTAGTAACAGAATCTTAAGCCTACAACATGTCCTTGTTGATACCAAATTAGGATGCAGCTTATATCATTTTATCCTCAATTTTGTCAGTTTAAGAATTATTATGTTTCTTTTTATATGTGGAAAACTCAGTATTAATATTTTTACAGACCTAAAAGCTACTTCTTTGAAGTTCTAAAATCAATTATTTTTGTAGCCATTACCTAATTCAGACTTATGAATATTCAAAGGTTAAGAGTTACCCTTTTTATCTAATGTCACTTTTCCTGCTTCATGTTGTTAAAATTGGCTTTAAAAAACCAATGCAAATCCCTAAGACTTATGCCAAGGATACAATTTAATTATTTCTGCTTGTAACAATAACTCATAAAATAAATTTAATAAACCCCTGCCTCACTGTAGGAACGTGAAATCAAAAACTTGACTAAACAGTGAGCTGGTTGCTGATAATCTTTAACTAATGCTAACTTCTGCAGTTTATCCTGACATAGTCTGGGAATTGCAACTGGGACTTATGACTAGGTTACAGATCCTTGTATTAGTACTCATCACCTCACGTTGCGTGCAGAATTGAGGATCATCTGCCACCCACTCCTGGTACTCACTTGCTGTACACGCCATTCGTGGTACTCACTTACAGCACTTTCTTGCTGTACTTGTGTTAGTCTCAAGCCACGGGCGCTGTAGCTCTGGACTGGCCATTCATCCCTGAAGCTGGACTGGCCTAATCATTCTCTGGAAGCTCTGGACTGGCTCAAGCATCTCAAGAATATCCCAAGCTATTTCTCGTGCCAACTCCTATAAATACCAAGCTGAGTTCCTGTAATGAGTTCTTTTATTCTCCTCGAATACGGTCACACAGGATTAGGTTTTGTTAAAGTTGGTTGCTAAAAAATCCCCAAGCACAATCAAACTTTACAGATGTTCCAAGCAGCCCACTACTTGTATCTCAGTCGCTGATCTCACACAAGTTTTATTTAATAAATTGTTAAATTCAGTCTCAACAGAGAGAATTTTGTGTTAGCAACTACGGACCCTAAAGTTTAAGAGAAAAAAATTGTATTTCCCAAAATTTTCACGTAATTTCATCATTATCTGGAATCGAAGTCACTATAAAATGTATATTTGTTTTGAGCACTGAATTACCCTTCTTCTAAATCTTTATTTTCTCTTTACGATAAAGGTTATATGCGTATAAAGCTTTCTCAACTGAAACTCTTATTATATTTCAGAGAGTTCGACCTGCACATTTATTTAGATTGCAAGGTAATTCGAACACCATAGTAAGAATACGCAAACTGAAGTTAAAAGTAAATATTAGTTGCCATAAAAATTAGTATTAAGTACCATTCAAACATAATTTCCATGACATCCATTAGTGCTCGCACACAATTTGGGATTATAAAACTAATAAATGTATAGAATCCCAAAACATGTAAACCAAACATAGATGATAATATTCCATCATTAGTTTAAGGAACTTCACTGATATTTTCATGAACATGAATCAGTTATTTCTGAACATGAAGTCAGAGGCATTTCGGTCGGAAAGTGTTTTCCTAGGAACAAGAACGTTTTTGAAAACATGCCCTATATAGCGAAGTGCATGTTCTTTACTCAGTTAATCATAATAAAAATTATTAAATTATTTGAAATAACTCATTCATTCAGTGAGATAAAAGAAATTATGTATTTAGTACCTGAAGTCATTTCCTTATGGAGGAACTACGCACGCTCTACGCTAACAGATCATCGCTTTTTTTATGTTGTAAGTATTACCATGTTTTTGAAAATGATTTATGCGTACTTGGAACTGATGTAATTAAGAGATAATTTCTTTAACTTAAGATGATTCATGCACGTTTATAAGTCACTTAACGCATTGTCTTCACGCTAGAACAATGAAAATCTTGCTTCAGACTTGCGAGGTCAAGATTGGGAAAATGACTTTTGCTTGTGTTTTATCAGCTCTCGTTTAGACATTTTGGTTTTTCCCTACATGTTTCTATGACTGCTAGAAGAGAATACCAAATGTTAAATACACGTTTCTATGACTGCTAAAAGAGAATACCAAGTGTGAAATACATGTTTCTATGACTGCTAAAAGAGAATACCAAGTGTGAAGTAACTTAAAAAGTGTGCGGTGAAAAACTTACCTCTTTGCTCTTTTGCAAGTATTTTTCAAAGTATTGGTAATTTTGTTAATTTCTCGGAAAAGGAACCTAAGCAGACATCTACTGCTGTTTATTTTTTAGTCCCCTTCACTTGGCATGTGTATATTGATATTAACCAGAGTGTGATGGCCGTAATACTATAAAACAACTCCAGCATCCAATTCTATCTTCTCTTTAGACTCATTTTGTTCAAACGAACTCTTCTAAATGCAACTTCATCAGGAGTGCTGTTAGACTTAAAATTTGTCACATTCAACATTAACTACAATCTATTGGGCTGTTTCTATCGTACTAAGTACTTCACACATGCGGGTTCCATACTGTTCAGGTAAACTTAACCGCCAGGTAGATAGACCCACGTCACTTGCTCATCAAAATATCTATATAGTATAATATCTTCCAGTGAATGAGTTACGTGCTTGTAGAATACATTTCGTTTCCGGGTTTGGATTGCAGGTTATTTAGAGCCCTATGCTTGGGAAAGAACATACCGTATTTGGTGGCATGTAAGACGCGATGACGAAGACGGCATGTAAGACGCGACGACGAAGACGGCATATAAGACGCGACGACGAAGACGGCATATAAGACGCGACAACGAAGACGGCTTGTAAGACGAAATACTGAGCGTAAGCTGGGTTAGTGAGCGTCAGAGAGAAGAGTAGCCTAGGTCTACGGGAGGTCTCAAACTTCACCTACGATGTATAAGACGCAGGACGATTTTTTGAGCCAAAATTTTGGAAAAAAGTGCGTCATATTTGCCGTCAAACACGATAATTGATTGGAACTTGAGCAGTGATTCTTGTACGTCGCACTTAAAGCCACTCACGGAACTAAATTTTGGGTAATTCTCTCCTCTTGCCAAGCGCGTGATCTTTCTTATATTGCTTCCATATTAGTATAGAGAAGGAAATGATATATTATTGATATTGAGCGTATTACTTGTAAGTACAAAGTCTCTGAGTAACACAGACTGCGTCAACATAACTTCCTTTTGTCAAAAGAAGTTCCTTTCAAAAAAAGAAAGCTATGTTGTAGTACCTTGTGTTAAATTGATAAGTTGGCCAATTCGGAGATTATTTAAGCTCCCCTTTCACCAAATTGAACTCCCCAAAAAACTGCATTGTAGGAATACTGCAACACTATTTCTGCACACATCACCCTAAACCTGAAGCGTATCCTGGCTGAATATGTACAATTCTAGCGATTCACTGCATTGAAGTCTTTATGTATCTTGAAGGCCATTACCCCAGCAGGGTGTTGTCCTAATTCTTTTGTGTAGAAAATACCTGATTATCCTTCACCAGCAAGATGGTTCTGTAAAACAGGACTGAGTATGTACTTGGTGTAGCGTTCTTTGTGACTAGCATGACTGGGTGCAGCAATTTAAGTATTTATTTGTTCAGTGTATGGTTGACCAAGCTTGTGTGAAGTATTCCCTCTGGTCGGCAACGCCGCATCAGGCTCGTGTATGCACTAACTACATCCACATTACAACGTCCTCCTGGTTGGTTGACGTATGTTTGTGCCAGCGTGGTGTTATGAGGTCGATTGAATTGCTTTGCTACAATAAGTGACTGTGAAACCTCAGAACTTTAGTCTACTACAGCTTTTCTTATCTATATCAACATCTATGTATTGAAAATTTGACACGTTCACTGTTGTATCTTATTTTTTTACTCTTTTTCTCTGATATGTAACGCCCGTTCATATTAAACATGATGCTTACAGATAACTGTAATAATGATTAAATTAAATCAATCATCAGTAAGCCATACTATACGGTCAACCCGTAATTAGGAATTACAATTTCAATTTAATAACAATCACAACTTTATGTTTTAAGTTTTCGCTCTCATAATTTTCCTTTTTGGTCTTTCTCGGATGTTAAACATCCAATTCAGTTGAATGTAATAATGTCAAATCTGTACCTAAAGAAAATATTTCGCTTATCACCTAAAATCCGTATAATACCTACCACGTCAGAATTTATATGTATCACCAATGATTACCTCTTAAGTCATCATTGAAAAAGCAAAGTTTCATTTGTTTCCCATGTATATTTAACGTTCATTGCGTGATGTGAATGTTCATGTATACCCGTAGGTACTGCTGTTCTATCATCTATTATACTACGCATAGAATACCTACCACTTAAGGATTTTATGATAAGGCATTTTTAAAAACCAATGCTGTTACATTTCTTATGTACCAACTTTATTGGAAATATACGTTTTTGTTTTGTTGTTTGTTTGTAGTTTCGCACTAAAATGCAGCTTCTGTCTGTGCTTTCGAACTGTATCTGGGTTTTGCTAAAACGTTGACTGATTTTGACTCTTTTTGATACATAAAACCTGGTGGGCTATATCCAGGTGTGAATTTAATCATTCGTGTAACGATGAAGACAATGATAATAAATGGTTTCTAAGGCGATAGTACGGACACTTCAGTCTCTGGATCGCTCATGAGATTTAGAAACAACAGAATTTGTTTCATACGTGAATTTACGAATACCGAATTTGTTTTGCAATTTTTACGGATAGTGAGTCTTCGTAAATGCAGAAACGTTCCAGATGTACAGGCTTTTCCATGACCCATGGAGAATCCATTTATTTCAAACAATTCGAAAATAAATCAACCTTTCAGTCTTTAACTGTTTCAATTTAAAACTATTCGGATGAAATATTCTCCCTGCCGAGGAAATTCTAAACATTCTGAATCAAGTAAACTGGGTGATAAATTTTGTTTGGAATACATTCATAACCGCACAAGTCACATTTACTCTGGAATAAAAATATATATTTTACACAAAGCTTCTTCACAGGAAGCTTGATGTATGATATCATGAGGGCACGTTGTTGTGATTACATCAATCCCCCTTGAGTTTTTTGGGAGTGAGAGGTGAGGGAATAGTGATAGAGTTGTAAGAACCTATAACTTTGACTAGGTAATGTATTGTTTTATACTAACGGAAATGATAGCAAATCAAATTAAAATGCCTGGTCCTAGCGAGTGTAAAGAACGTAATTCTGTACAATATTAACTGAGGATATCGAAGTCCAAATTTTTCGAAGTGCATTATTTCGACTCCAGTAAAGCTCTTGCTTCCTTAAAATTAGCAACATATATATCGAAAGAATATGTGTTATTAATGAATTAAAATAAAATTCAAGTACACAAGAAAAGGATTTTTTTATATATCACACAAAAATGGGTAACAATATTTTTATGTGATACTGTTAATATTTTGTAACTAATTACACCTAAAATTACCATATGTACGACACTGAATATCATCACATGTATGACACTGTGACGTGAACTGAGGTAGAAAATTCTTGAATTTAATTTCCAGTTGCATGTTCGACCATCAATTGTTCACACGATCCCTTTCACACAAGATTGTCAACGGTTTTTCAAACAACATGCATGTTGTAGGTTCAGGCTGCTCTCAAAACTGACACCAGCTAAATGAAAGAATCCTGTTCATGTACTGATCAAGGACTACTATAAACAGGACGTGCACGGCCATGTAGCTGACTACGCTAGCAAAGGCCGTTGCATTCTTAGTAATATAACATTTTCTATTGGACAAATTGATCAAAAATTACTTCTTCAGAGCAATAGATGGGATAATAAGGTTTTACAGTGAATTTTAAATCGTTTAAAGCATTGTAATGCTATGGAATATCAATTTTCGCCGGACTTAACATGTATCATTGTATGAGCTTAGTGGCCAATTTATAGAAATCTGAGTTGCTGCAGTTTTAGACTTTTTCATTTATAGTTAAAACTTTTCCAATGCAAGCAAACAAACAGACAAAGATTCACGTAAATAAACAAACAAACATAGAAGCAAAAACTTATCAAACAGGAGCGATCAGTCAGCCAACCGGGCCTTCTTTACAGAGGTCTGAAGAAAAACGGCATTCTTCTGCTAGTTTTTCTCTGAGGGGTTGACAGCAAATTGAGTGAGTGTAGTAGTCGTCAGAATACTGCCTTTCTTTGACTCGTACAGTTCCTTGACGTCTGCAAATGATGCCGTTGTTTCATTGTCAAGACTGATCTTCTAGCCCTTCTCACTGATCCAGTTGCTGCGGATGCAGTTGTTTAGCAGATATATCTCCAGTTTTTTAGCTCCAGTTGTTTAGTAGATGTACCGTGTCAAAAAGGAGAAACCAGACACGCTTGTTGTCAAGAGGATGCTTAGCTGTGGCTCTGCAATCACATAGTGATTAGAATAGAAGTGGCCTTGCAGTCTCGGTTGTTCTCGGGTATGCCACTCAGCAACCCATCAGAAAATGAAACAGTTGGGTAAATCTGTACTTCATCTACCAAGAGAAACACATTCTTCTGTTGCAGTGTCTGGACTTTGTCAAATGTTTCTCTCAGCACCTGGTCCTTGTCAATAGATGAAGTGTTATACTGCAGCTTGCGTTTGCATGGTAGCACCAAAAAGTCTCTGAGCTGTTCATAATTACGCTTTGGGTATGATTGAAGAGCAAAAGAATTATTATTCATAAAAAACAGCTTCTGGGATAAAAGTTCCAACTGACTTGTCAAAAATACCAACTTTTTCTCCTCCTCGGTGTTGACATTGGCTGACGTGTGAGCTTGAAGGGTGACAACATTTTGGATCGTTTTGTCAAACGGGATGTCATACATAGTTCATTGCCAATCGCACAGTTTCGTCTGACTGCGTATACGATCTCAAACCATTGTTGGGATGAAGTGTCTTAAACAGTGGTACTAATGCCGTTCTTGAACGCACTGAACGTCAGTGGGGAACACAAAGTGGCCTTGTTTTTTACAATCACAGACAGGCTGCACTCACTGGAGTAGTCGGTCATGAACAAACACACAAGCCTTTCTTTCGATCTTGAAATAATCAAGTTCTTATACTGCTTCTGCAGGTTACGTTCAGGTTTGAAAACATCAAATGAAGTAATCTTATCCTTCTGAAGAAATTACCTCGGGGGCTGGTCTTCAACTTTCGCCGGGCGAAGTGCAGGTTTTAGAGATGGCAGACTTGAAGCAGGCACATTGAAGATACTGGGAGGGATTTCAGGTCGCATAGAACCACCATACAATTTGATCGCAGGTGGGTCAGCACCCCAGTGTATCTCACAAATGAAAAACTTATCTGGATCAACAACAAAGTTTTCACGAGGTGGAATAACATCAAGCCACTTCTGTCTGTCAGACTGCTCTTTCGGCAGGCAAAACACGCGGTGCCTGTTTTCCTTATTGTAATTACCCCGGCAGTTCACAACCCCACACATGTTCGGCATTTTAAATGCATATAATTACCAATAAACTTTGTAAACAAACAGTATCCACTTAGAAATACAGCCATGTGCCTCGAAATAAACAACAATGTCCGATTCAAACCGAGCGACAGACTACGACAAAGCTTGCACTGTGACAGTTGATGACTAACTGAGCTCACTCATCTCAATGAACTGGCCTCTGCTAGCGTAGTCAGCTATATGGCCGAGCACGTCCTTTTTATAGTAGTCCTTGGTACTGATTTAAATTGTAATGTTTTATTCGAGGGAACGACATGTACAGTTTTTAATAA
Organism: Trinorchestia longiramus; assembly: GCA_006783055.1. Taxonomy (NCBI): domain Eukaryota; kingdom Metazoa; phylum Arthropoda; class Malacostraca; order Amphipoda; family Talitridae; genus Trinorchestia; species Trinorchestia longiramus. Next base: position 19,878 of record VCRD01004333.1, read on the forward strand.
AAAAATTCTCTCTGTTGAGACTGAATTGAACAATTTATTAAATAAAACTTGTGTGAGATCAGCGACTGACATACAAGTAGTGGGCTGCTTGGAACATCTATAAAGTTTGATTGTGCTTGGGGATTTTTTAGCAACCAACTTTAACAAAACCTAATCCCGTGTGACCGTATTCGAGGAGAATAAAAGAACTCATGACAAAAACTCAGCTTGGTATTTAAAGGAGTTGGCACGAGAAATAGCTTGGGATATTCTTGAGATGCTTGAGCCAGTCCAGAGCTTCCAGAGGATGATTAGGCCAGTCCAGCTTCAGGGATGAATGGCCAGTCCAGAGCTACAGCGACCGTGGCTTGAGACTATCACAAGTACAGCAAGAAAGTGCAGTAAGTGAGTACCACGAATGACGTGTACAGCAAGTGAGTACCAGGAGTGGGTGGCAGATGATCCTCAATTCTGCACGCAACGTGAGGTGATGAGTACTAATACAGGGATCTGTAACCTAGTCATAAGTCCCAGTTGCAATTCCCAGACTATGTCAGGATAAACTGCAGAAGGTAGCATTAGTTAAAGATTATCAGCAGCCAGCTCACTGTTTAGTCAAGTTTTTGATTTCACATTCCTACAGTGAGTCAGGGGTTTATTAAATTTATTTTATGAGTTATTGTTACAAGCAGAAATAATTGAATTGTATCCTTGGCATAAGTCTTAGGGATTTGCATTGGTTTTTTAAACCCAATTTTAACAACATGAAGCAGGAAAAGTAACATTAGATAAAAAGGGTAACTCTTAACCTTTGAATATTCATAAGTCTGAATTAGGTAATTGCTACAAAAATAATTGATTTTAGAACTTCAAAGAAGTAGCTTTTAGGTCTGTAAAAATATTAATACTGAGTTTTCCACATATAAAAAGAAACATAATAATTCTTAAGCTGATAAAATTGAGGCTAAAATGATATAAGCTGCATCCTAATTTGGTATCAACAAGGACATGTTGTAGGCTTAAAATTCTGTTACTAGTTAAAAGGTCTCGTCAACAGAATCTGGTTTTAACTATAAATTCATTAAAACCACATAATTGGGTATCTAATCTCTGATGCATGGGAGTAAAATTATCCTGTGCACACATATCTTAGATAGAAATTGATTTTATGAAAATCTACACCTGATAAAATTGCAGACTAGATTTAATACCGTCTTTAGGAATTACCTGTTCATATGAGGTCCTTTGAGAATAGTAATGAACACAATGATTGGGAAAACTATTGAATAACTTATTACAGCACAGTCACTGATTTATCACAGTTGTCCTATACAAACAATTCCTGACACTTGAATTGTTCTAATAACTCAACGGTGAAGAAACAGACACTAGGAATATCTAAACACACACCAAAGAACACAGGTACAACTGGCAGGTTAAGCACAAGAATTAAGACAAGTCTAAAAATACTTAATCATAGTATGCTCACCTCCACTACACACACAAACGGATTTCAAATAGCAACAAGAGTCAGTAGCATCGAGTCCGGTATATATAGTAATGCGGACGGGAAACGAGGCTAGGATCTGTAGTGAATCAGAAATATCTTAATTAATTTAGAATGATCTTGAAGTCAATACAAAAATATGATGTATTTTAGTAATATTTTAGAGTTAATTTTATATGTATTTCACGTCATTTGAAACTAGTATTTTAAAAGTTTGAAATTCAATCGTAGTTGCAACTTCAAATTGTAACCCTCGTCTATAGAAGTTCATTGTCAACACGAGCCTTAAGGCTTAGTTCCCAACAGTTCAGTCTCAGCTATCGCCCAGTTAGCAGCAATTCTATTATCGCTTTCAGTCTCTCTCTGACGGGTAAGTTTCTATTGACAATGTGTTAGAGAGTTTTGCATTTCACTTACGTACTAGATATTCTTTGAACTTATCTTTTTTCCGAGCCTATATGTTCCCCTGTAGGTTTAAGAGTTTCCTTTTGAAGCAGTTTTGATACCATGTGTACCTGACAGATTGTATGGCAAACATCTCATTTCATTATGCTTATGTTTACATTCAAACGATTTGAATTGTGTTTGAAGTGTTTGTGCTTTGATTTGCGTTACTCCGAGATTTATCATTAATCCAAATATAGAACGTTTTGAATAATAACTATTGCATCAGCCATCAAATTCATTGTCTAATTTCGTCTCACTCAAGCCTCTACGTTCGAGTATTTTATGACGAGCATACTGGAAGATCGACCAGCCATTTTGACACGGTAATTAAATTTCATGGCCTCGGGTAGAAGCTGCCTATCGATATCTCGTTTTGTGTTCCCTGTAGCAGCCAGCTAATTAGGTACGATTCTTAAATGTTTTACTCAACAGTTGTATTATAAAGTTGCCTTGTGCTATTGATTTTACTTGCTAAATTCTTTATTTATTTCGAGTTACTTATTGGTCTTTTTCCGGACAGGTTTCAGTTGCGGTTTCAGTTTCAGTTTCGGTTCAGTTCAGTTTCAGTTCCAGTCTCGGTTTACGGATTTCACGTGCCCAATAATAAATTTGCAAGCTACGAAACCGATTGTATCACTTTCTACGAAGAACAACCCCACCAAAAACAACGACAACAGAAAAATAACAAGTTCCTCCAAATTGGTGACCATTGTGAAGAAATACACTCCTTCAAAACATTCATATGCAAGATTAGATAGAGTTGCTAATCAACTGAATGTTTACACAACTAGATGTTCAGAATGATAGCTCCTTTTTCAGTCATATGATGTTTCACAGCAGTAACCTCTCACTGTCAAAAAAATTAATTAACAACTGGCTATCAAATGGAACGATTGTGTTGAACAAGATGATCAGCTGTTCTGCACTTGGTATGCAAAATATCAGCACCTAACTGTTAGCAACTCCTTTATTTGTGGGTACGTGAAGACTAAAATTTACTTACCAACACTAACTACAACCTTGGAGGTGCTGAAAAATACGATCACTGAAAAATGTTGCCTGATCACTCCAGATATACTGTAGAGAGTTCTGATGGACAGAAATTTTACTATCTCATCAATGTCCGCTGAGTAATCAGAAGGGTACACATTATCCATTAACCCATTCTCTCCGAGAAAAAAAGTTTCTGGATTTTTGTGAAATTGAAATTATATAGTAATTAGGATGTATTTAAAGTTGTTATTGAGAAAAAACTCATTTCCCTTCATTAAGTGAGATATAAGCTGGTACCACAAGGTACCACGAGGAGGATGTGTGTATAAAATAGGAACTAGTCCATTTCTTATCCATTATGAAATTTAAAACATGTTTTATTAATATTTCGTTTCCAATTAAACTAAATGTGATTTTAATCCAGATGATCAGCATATAGCAAAAAGAAATCAATGCGTATGATACGTAAGGAAGCAATGAACGCATAAACCAAGGCTGCACTTCCAGCATTGTGTTTGCATACGCGAACCACATGTCTCTCCTGCACATCTTTGTCTTTCATCATTGGGAGTGGGTCGTATAAAATGCCCATATTGATCAAATTGCGCTTCATTTTCTCCAGGATTAGAAGAAGGCTTCCTCCCAGGAGTTTTTTGGGGCATCTTGGGAATGCAATAGATAAGACATGGTAATTTCTCTTCGATTTCTCTTTGAGATGTACTTTTCCCTGTACATCTTGCTAAAATCCACAGATTTTGTACACTTACGTCTATGAGCCAGGTAAAAAGAGGCCTCCACCACTTTTTGCCTCTGATAGAAATTCTATATGAATTTTCCTCAGAAAAGTACAGGCTGAAGTGAAATGTTTTGAAACATTGTAGGTTTAATACAATAATACCGGGTATCACTACTGATATCGCTTCTATTGTAGCTGTGGTAGTTAAACTAGGAATATAATAATAACAATATAAATTAAATCGACTGAAAAATGCAAAATGTGTTTTTCCGAATTTAAGTAAAATGTAGTTTGCTTCATTTGTGTTTTTTCGTAAACAGATTTTACTTAGCTCACTCTATCTTAAATAATTAAACCAGTGATTCCCAACCACTGTGCCGCGGCACGCTGGTGTGCCGTGTAGGCTGCTCAGGTGTGCCGTAAAACAATTGCAGGGCACGCACGAGCGCTGAAAGATTGTTAATATAATTAATATGCTAGCAGCGAATAATCTATTTAGAATTTTAGCTGAAGAATTAGACAGTACCTCAAGTCGCAGATTGCAGACAACGATACTTGGGTAAGTGGCCTTCATACTCGTAAATAAATTTCTTTTAGGTCATTTTCGTGTTCATATGATGACACCCAAGTCTCAAATTCCTGTACAATGTCTTTAATGATAAACAATGGCTTCAACGTCAGCAAAAGACGAACTGTAAATTTATATAGTCACTAGTGTTCATTACTTGTTCCAAATTGTTACTGGAGTCAATGGATTTTACTGATTATTGAGCGAGCCTTAGTGAAAGTGAACGAATAATTTGAAGTACCATCAACCAACTGGTTGGTGAAACTGTCACAGGACGTATCATACGAGTTCATTTTTAGATCAAAATAGTTCCCATTTTTTATTCATACATACCTTTGAATAGCTATTAACTTGAGCGATAGTTTTTACAAAAAAATTTAATTATATTTAATACTGCATTGTTGAAATTCTTTTTGGTTTCTTTGGCTCAATCGTGATATGGTAAGTAATGCGGTGGTTCACATATTTTTATTCTTATCACCGCCTTCTTTTGCTGCATCAAGCCCTTAACCATGGATAAGTTCCTCGAGCAAAAACTGATTGCGACGAAGGGGATTCCCCGAAAACTGAATAAAAATATTCTTCTAATGAATCAGCTCCAGTTAAAAACGTGAAAGTTTACTGGGCGTACAGAGATAATTATTTAAAATATAGATTTCACTGAACTGGTGACGCTCAGATGTCTTCCCCACTGTGTGTCGTGTGCGGCCAGACTCGGTCCAATGAAACAATGGTACCGAGTAAGTTGAATAGGCAGTTCACTACAAAACACCATAGTCTTCAAAATGAAAGCATTAAGTATTTTGAAAAGTCGTTGCAATCGAATGCAAAGTAAAGTAAACTGTTTCAGAAAACAACGGCTGTGTCTGGAAAAACTCAAGTAGCATCTTTAGAGGTGGCAAAAATTATTGTTGTTAATTTAATTCTCATGTCCTTCCCGAAAGAGTAATCCTACAGCTTGTAAAAAATGATTAAAACTATGCTTGGTGACAATGCTGAATACGAAATTAGTAAAATCCCTCTTTAAAATAACACAATTCACAGAATAATTCTTGAGTTATCAGATAACATTGAGGAAAACGTAGTAACCAAGCTTAAAAACATTGTAATGCGTTACTAATCGATGAATATACTGACATCAGTAATTATGCTCAGTTAATTGCATTGCATACGTTTTATTGATGATGATATCAAAATTAACCAATTTCTTTGCTCTAAGAAGTTATTCGCAACTACTACTGGTAAAAATGTTTTTTATATATTGTTGGCATGTCTTGAAAAGCATGGATTACCATGGGACTCGTGTGTTGGAGTGTTTATTGATGGAACACCGTATAAGGTGGGCTCAGTAAAAGGTTTCGCCTTTGTGGTGGAGAAAGTTAATTCCAGCATCGTGCGAACTTATTTTTTCAATAGAGAAGTACTGTTTTCAAAGATCATTCAAAATGAACTTAGGAATGTATTAAATCAAATCATCGAAATAGTAAATTACATTAAAACACGGCCCATGAAGACTAGAATATTTAGGATGCTATGCAAGGGTATGAATTCTCAAAATATTCGCTTGCTATTACATACAGAAGTACGATGATTGTACAAAGGAAAAGTGCTCTGACGTGTGAATGAACTTCAGAAAGAACTTCTCTCCTCTTTGAGAGTGAAAAACATGATCGATTTTGCAAGTACCTTAGTAATGACTTGTGGAAGTCTCAAGTTGAGTATTTAAGAGATATTTGGCCACCTAAATTCTTTCAACACCGAAATGCAAGGTAAAAATGAAAGCGTTCTAACTTTTACAGATAAATTGGTTGCTCTTAAGAAAAAATTGTTTTGTGAAGGAACAAACTCAAAGCAGACAATTATGTCTTATGTCTGACAATTATGTCCGAATGAACATCTCACACGCTTAGCAAAGCGAATTTATGAATACCTTCCCTCCATCAGCATTGACGAGTATGATTGGATTCACAATCCCTTTGTAGATTTGGCTGTTACTAGTTCGAATAATTTTCAGTTGAAAGAAAAAGAAGAATTAGCAAGTCTTTTCAGCGATCGAGGACTGAAATTGAAGTATGCATAATTACCGTTAGACTCCTTTGGAATTTCGGTAATGGAAGAATACCCATCAGTTGCCAAAAAAGTTATGAAGGTTTTGTTGCAGTTTTCAACTTCTTACCTGTGTAAACTAGGGTTTTCTTATTTGAATAACATCAACACTAAGAAACGCCCAAGGCTTGAAAGTGTCGAGGAAGACTTGAGAGTATGCCTTTCTCATACTCGACCAAATATTAGAGTTGTTGTAAAGAAGCACCAGACTCACGTTTCACATTAAAATATTTACTTCTTTCATGTGAGTATTATAACTTCTTTTCTTCTGCGAATTATAGTTCAAATATTGTTTGACATTTGATTCATTGAAATAGAAAAGGTAAATTGGGATATGAACTATCCCAAATTGCTATCAAACTTCTGTTCATTATCTTTAAATGAAGAACAGCTATCAAAACTTATAAGACAGGGAATTATCTCACTGTAGCAATGAAAATTGTTTTGCACGAAGCATCGAGAATGTGTACCTCAGATATCCTATGAATAAAAGAAGAAATACTGTCATAGAATCTACACGGGTTCCCTGTAATAAGAAATTAGTGGTACTTGATTGAACTGATAACAGCTACTGTTAAGAAGGAGCAATATTAGCTTTCGAAATAAGAAGAACAGTTCTAAAAGTAAGGAAACTTGTCCAAAACTCTGACTCAATTAATAGTATTTGTATACCTCAAACAGTCATGATTAGTTTGAGTAGAGAATATACCTAATATCAGTAACAGTAGGAGAAATCAAATATCTATAGCTATGATATATAATATATGATTAAGATATTTGAGATGCGTGCACCCCGAATCTGCCAAAGTATTCGAGTATTTGTTGAAGACTGATAGAGTTTTCACGGACTTCAGCTACTACAGGATACGTAGGTATTGCCTGAACTATGTATGCATCAGACGCCTACGCAGTGTTGCCAATTTAGCGGTTTTCCCGCTAGATCTTGCTGTTTTGTGATGCATGTAGCGGTACAAAAGTAGCATTTGGGGCTAGCGGTAAATCCAGGGTTTTTCAAAAATTTCTAGCATTTTTTCTAGTGATATTCATAATGAATACTCTATTTCCTATATAAAATGAATTTGCTTTCTTTCAAATGTTTATAGTCTGAGATGACGTCCAATTTGGCTGAGCCCGTTCGTTCGATAGGGGAAATTTCTCTTTCGTTAGTCGTTTGATGTTTAGCGTGTTTTTCGTTTCGTCGTTTCTGCAACGGAACCGCATCAGTATTACGCCGGCCACCACGGGAGTGCTGAAACGTTGTGTTGCTCGTTCGCTCTTTGGCCTTGTGTCGATATTCGTGAATATTAGAAAACGTACCTGTATTAATCATGCCAAAAGTCAAGCAGAAGAAGCATAAATTTAGAGGTGAAAGGTTAAACACTGATGGATTCAATGTCTGGATCAAAGAAATAAAAGGTGTCTTTTCAAAAGTGTGCTGTTTTTCATGCAAATTAATGTAAGTGCCATATATAGGGTGTTCCAGCACCAGCTATAACCCGCTTCATTCCCCTGAAATATAACGAAACAACGTTACTGTAAGCCAATCATGCTTGCCATTCCTCCATTGTAAATTGTGATCATCTGACAGGTATGTTTATGTCAACAATTGCTGACAGTAAGATGACATGACAACTAATGATGCACAGAACTAAATTCTCAGAGATCATTAAAAATGTCCTAAGAACTCATTTTCAAAACGATGTTGGTGAGGGCAAATATAGTTTAATTCTAAACGAGTCAAGGGACTACCGCTCACAAAATGCCTGGTATTGTTATCATATATTTCAATAAAAAATGTAACAAAATTGTTTCAACTTATCTAAATTTTGTTGAATTTGAATCTTGTGATGCACAGTTTATTGTTAATGCTCTGAAATGTGAGCTGGAAGTTAAAGGCTTGATACTGGCAAACTTCTAGCAATATGCACTGAGAATGCCAGTGTCATGGTTGGTGTAAACCAGGGATTCCCAACCTTGGATACATGTACCCCAGGGGCAGATTTACTAAACTAAAGGAATACATTTAATGTTAGCCATAGAGAGAAAAAATATGTTTGCATTTTATTTATTTATAAATTATTATGTGTGTTTATCAGTAAATTCATTTCTTTCATATATCCTAAAATTCAGAGGTACATGCTCACCTGTCAAAATACTGAAGGAGTACAAGGTCAGACAGAGGTTGGAAACCCCTGGTATAGAGAATGGAGTGTATCAAAAACTAATCACAAGTTTTTTCTCTAATATTCTTTAAATGTGTGTCTAAAACACCCAAGAAATACTCTTTAAAAATGAAACTTTAGAACATGTGAAAGTTCTTCAACTGAAAAATCACTAAGTTTCAGAGTTGGTTTGAAACCTAACCAAATGAATGAAAGCAGATAGTTTAAAAGCTAATGAACGATTTAATTTTTTCAACTTGTGATATGCGCATGGAAAACATTACACATTGACTTCGTTTCCTGACGCAAATTCACAATATGGGTTAGCGGGAATTCTAGCGGTGCTCAACCAATATCTAGCATTTTTTAGCAGTTTTTGGGTAAATTTCTGGTGGTATTTTGCCCATTGGAGTTGACAACACTGCACCCACGCCTGCATATCAGCTGACACAGCCTATATAACGCAAAACATTGCATGGTGAAACTCATTTGTTATGACAGATGAGATCATCACGAGCGACATTGCAAGCAGCACCTGCTCAGTTCAAAGACTGCCATGTGAATGGATGAACAGAAAGCCCATTCATTAATATGACATACCAAACAATTTGATGATCTCTTGTGAAAGGTCCAGCATGTGTTTACTGTCCACACGTATCAGAAGTCGATTTAAACAAAACACAAGAGAAAGTTATGCTCTCATTGGTTTTGGAGAAATAACAATATAACGATCCGTATCGTTGCGCAGCTTCACCAATGGCTACTGGAGGCTGTAGTGTGAATCTTAGAGTTCCATTGCCGCCAACCGGTCGAAATATTGGTAACATATTATGTGGCGGTATGCATTAAAGTTCGGGTGAATATAATGACATGTCTAATTTATTTCTTAATGATTGATTTAATGCATATAAAAGGTAAAAGTTTATCTGCCTACTGTGAATTGCATGATGATTGATTGTTGATGAGTTCTTTTTTCTCTCATCATTTACGTAATTCTGGTTCAATACATGGGTCTTCTGCATACTGTTCTACTACCATATTTCAATTAATACGTGTAATTAACACAATTAATTAAATTCAACAACATACACACGCAACCGCACTAGAGGGACTCTAATCCTCTGAATACATGATATGTTAAAAGGTGTTCCCAGCACTTCTTTTCAATGGCAAGATGAGGGTAATGATACACACAAAAGATTTAATACATGCTATTGTAAATTCACGAGATGGGAAATGTGAGTCATCTACCATATTTTGAAATATAGCCCACAGCATGATATCCTATTAAGCAGTGCAGTATTAATGGATAAATTGCATACTAAATAATTGAATAATTAAATGTGCACACGGAACAAATTAATTAAATGGTGTTCAAATCAATTTACGAAATTTACCTTGTCGCTAACCTCGATCACATAGAAATACTGATATTAAACTTGCTCTTACACAGGAGATTCGCTGTTGATGATGACTACAATGTTTAACAATCACGATAAAACACCTTAAAGATGCTGCTAATTTTCCCTCTTATCGCAGTGCCCCCTTTTTTCCCCCATGCCCTAGACCTAAATGTTGCTCTCCGTCCCAACAGTCTACATCGTCGACGAGATCTAGTTTCCAAGTCCCCCATTAAACACTTTTACACCTATTCCACTCATACCCCCGAACTTATACCTATTCCCTCAATGTCGATCTGGCTGCACAAGCCTACATTGCTGTTGAGATCTAATTCCCCAGTCTAAGTCCCCGCTGTGGAATCGTTCTCGCTCCTAGCACTGTCGCTCGCACTTATAGCCTTGCTGTAATGACCCCGTTGGTTTCCTGAATCCTGCTTATATAATCCGGTGGTGTTTTCTAGAAATACGCCTCCTAACTTTTGGCCCCTCCTTTCACTATGGTCTTCATTGTTTCCGCTTCCGTTTCCGTTTGCGGTCTTGCTTCCGTTTCCGTTTGCGTTTGCGGTTGGCTTTTACTGGGTCTGTGGCCCAACTGCTCGCATTCCCCACATGCCTATTCACCTTCCCTTATCCTGTATGATGTATCCCCTACATCCTTACATGTTAACATATCATTCAACATCACTATGCCTTAACACTACTATCACCACATGACTACTATCACCACAATTACAAATGTACCTACTTTTGTTCGGCATAGTTGAAAGGTGGACAGCACTAGTGGACTACTTGCATTTTTCCCGTGGAAAATATATAGTAAACTACTGGATCGTAATCGCCTCTGTCAGCGCTGTGTTAGTGACAGCACGAGACAGCTAAAGTAGACTACTCGACTGTAGTCTCCTTTAGATTTTCTGCCGAACGCGTATTTTTGCCCTGTATTGCGAGTACAGCTCTACCTAGGCGTCTTTTAAAGCTGCTCTGCGATTGGTTGCTCGAGAGGGCTAGGTCCCACCCCTCCTCCTTCTGGTAAAATTATTTTAGTCCAAATAAATTAGTTATTTTGCAGCTCAACCAATAGTTTGGTATACCTTAAATATCGGTGAGTACTTTAAATATTAAATATAAGAATGCCAGCACTTGTTTTAATTTTAAAACGCAGTTTTAAAAAATACGCTAATTTATACGAGTATATGCAAGAAAAGTTTTTCTCAGCAGAAAATGTGAGGGTTTCAATGTCCTACTGAATTAAATTGAATTTGTTGCTTCTGTGTAAGGAAGCAACAATTTTTATAGACAAGGTAATTGTATTGTTTACTTAATTTTGTCTGATACCTTCAAGTACTATCTTACCGGCGTAAATTTCAGTGATAGTATTTTTAAACCAGAAAAACTTCCTAGATAGTAACTATAGCAATGATAACACTGGGATCTCAGCGAAAGGAAAACAAATACTGAATCTATTCGTTTCCAAAAATGTTGATACATACAAAATAAAATACAACCCGATTAAATTTTAAAATTCCTGAACATAAAGGTATTTTTTGAATACATCTATTATGATAAGTAATACAATGATCAAGAAAAACTTTAAAACGTATGATCTGACGTTATTTTAAGGTTCTGGGTTTAAAACAACTCAAAAAGTCTGGTGACAGAAAGAACACCAATGAGTCGTTAAAAATAAAGGTATTGGAGGTTGCATCTTGCATGATTATTCACATTTGAGGTTCGACAAACAACAATAGCCGATTTTATTCAGAGCCTAACAATTGGAAAATAGATTATCATTGCATGTGTGAAAATAATTTCTAATGTGCAGGTGTGAATATGACAAAAAAGTCGAATCGCAAATTTGATCTACCTTTGTGTTGATGAAATCAGAAGGTGCTTGTGTACTACACGGTTAATTTAATCAATGACAACAAAATAACTGATCATGTTGAAAGCGTACGAGCAGAAATAAATTATCATTGCATCTAATAAACTAATAAATGGGTATGTAGAACAAAACAATTCGAATTACTTAATGCGTTATTATTTTCTACTCACAAAATTTTCAATCTAGGTATTGAAACCTATAATATGAGATCTTCGAATTTAAATTATTGTTAATGATTGAAAACGTATTGTTTAGCTAAATTTTCTATGAAAATGATATAAAAGGTAATAGTGGAATTTACCATTATTACCTTCAGTTTGTTCCTTAACCATGAAGTTACGTTATTGTCTAGGTGTTATATGTCACGACTGAACGATAAATTTCAACACTAAATGAGTATTAATACTATTTCTCACACAAACAGATATTACCCCGAAGGTTGTATGAGGAAAGTTGGAATATGTTCCATAAATGCCACTTATATGTGCGTATAATGATCAGTGAAATGTGTTTCAAATACAGAGGCTTCATTTAGAACATGACTATGTTGATGAGATTATTCTGAAAATTGTGTCTCGACGGAGGGTAAGAAGAGTAAATCTCATTACTCGGGGAATGTATTTGTTCTTCGTGACCCGAACTTTTTCATTAATGCGCCTTATTACCTGTAAACATCATTCACCAATGGTCAGGTTTTCTGAGCGATGCGTAGGAGCAGAGGTCTCACTTTGTCGGGTGGAGCAACCTTATTGCCTAAAAGCAGGGGTTTTTTACTCTTACTAACTTGAAACTGAGGAAACTCGTTTACAGTAAAATACGAAAGCACCGGCAATTTCACCCAAAGCGGTTCTGACTCATCACGGGTGAAATATTGCTGAGGCTTGTAATTTTTGTAAATAACTTATGCAGAGGAATTGCACTACAAATTTCAAAGTCGGTTACTTTGGGATTTCTATTAAATGTAGTTACCATTATTAACTGAACATTCACTTTCAATATTCTTTCCCACCTCCAGATGTTGGAATATTGTTATAGTTTTTCATGGAAATTTAACTCTGTGGAACGTATTTCACCTTGTCAAACGTATCCATGTGTTCAGAAGTATTTCACTGTCGTAAGTGACACATTTCGACATCCAATTTTTGAGGAGACATTGAGGAAATTCCTCGAGTTTTTAGCTCCTTCTTCTGCTTGACTATTCAGCCGACATAGGAAGTCGGACCAGACTAATAACTTGACGAAATTATATACTACTGTGAATTCTATTCAAAATTTTCAATTTATAATCAGCAAAACTTGTTTTTAACACGTTTTACCTGAAGACGCTTGTTTTTAAGGCTATTGTCACTAGTCGGAGCTATTGTCACCAGGCAGAAATTTAGAACTTCTGAATAGATTTGCTTGCTGCGAGTTATTCGTATTTTTCCTTCATAGAAAGTGCAGGGCACGAGGAAAAAATTTAATGAATAAATTTGCACGAAGGAAAAAATCTTTGCTCTCAGATATAATTGGCGTATGCAAAAATAATGTTCTTACCGTATAGTCGAAGTATAAAGCATACATTTATTTGAACCATTCAATCTGAGGACATGTTGTTGAAGGGTTCAGATGAAAAAACAAGCGGTGTGCGGCTATTGCAATACGCGCAGCGTACATTGTCAGCGCAAAAAACTACTGCCGACAATGACTGAGCCACGACATACTTCATTCAAAAAATACTTGGGTGAAGATGAACATATCACATTAACATTAATAATTAACTTACTTTTATACTTGGCCATCAAAAAGTGAAAAGTCATAACCGTCCTTCATACACATGTATTTGTACATGATGAAACACACATTTTACGTTCCAAGTTAATTCATAGTTTACTATTGTTCAACTTAAAATTATAAAAAAATAATCCAACTGATGTCACAAAGAAAGGGCAGGGTAAATGAAGGATACCAATGTGATAATAAAAGTTACTGCGCTTTTAAGTGTGAATACTATTGGTGGATTTTACATCTTAATAGCGTACATATTATTATAGAAAAAATGAAGTCCCTATTGTCGACACAGTACACACTGGCAAGGACCTCAACACTCATCCCAGGCAAACACACACGAACTACAAAAATGCTAACTGTGAAAGGTTTACCGAACAAACAGAACAACTTTTCCCCGCACTCAACACCCACCCCATAAATGACATAAATCAAACGGCAGTAGAATTCAACTCCATCCTCACCAAAGCTGACAAAAAATTCATTCCAAAAGGTAACAGAAAGTACTATAAACCTAACTTCACACATGAAGTATATACACTATGTAATCAGAGAACGTAACATTCTCAGAAATAGACCCCCCCTCACACTTACCAAACCACACGACACATCCAGGATCTGAACGAACAAATCACGGGAAAAATTACTAAAAAGCAAACAGAAAACTGAAAAAATTTCGTCGAATCACTAGACCACAAGACAAAGTGTACAGTATGGACCACAAAAAAGTAAACCCAACTTCAAATGTTAATTACTTCACAGTGAATGAAGATATTTTACGTCTGTTGTTTGCATAAGTACAGAGAAATATTCTCTATAAAAATGTCAAGTCACATCAAATTGGTTCCACTTCTATCTCTCACCAATGAGATAAATAATAGCTGTAAAAATGTGAGTTGCACATGAAGTATATTAAGATTAGGAGTGATAGCCAACTTTTAAACATTAGTAACTTTTTATAATACTAAAGTTTCATTTGCTGCATTACACACAGAGATACGTATCGTGGATACAAAGCTTTAAGTTGGAGTATAAATAAAGTCCAAATTGTCTGAAAATTAACACTTAGAGCTAAATTTCTAAACGACGAAGCCCATCGTTATGCAACTCACGAATGAACAACACATTTTAATCAACAACGTCTACGCCGAAAGAAAGAGTTTAAAGGAAGTTCAAAATGAATTCGAAGAGATTTTCTGAAAGAAGCTCTCCAACCAAGAAGACTGTCTGGAAGACTGTTAATAAATTTAAAACACATGGTACTATTTCCAATCTAAACCAAGGAAATTCAGGATGATTGGTGATTTTCATGGAATACATTTCCCTGTACTTTATGCAAATAACAGATTTAAAATATCTTCATTCACTGTAGAGTAATTAACATTTAAAGTTGGGTAATCTCTGTTCGAATTCATTTTGAAATTCCTTTAAGCTCTTTCTTTCGGCGTAGACGTTGTTCATGAATATCCATCGTTCATTCGTGAGTTGCACAGCGATGGGCTTCGTCATTTGGAAATTTAGCTCTTAAGTGTTCATTTTCAGATGATTTGGACTTTAATTATACTCTGACCCAAACCTTTGTATCGACGATACGGATCTCTGTGTGTAATGTAGCAAATAAAACTTAAGTATTTTTATCGAGAGTTACTAATGTTTAAAAGTTGGCTATCAATCCTAATCTTAATATACTTCATGTGCAACTCACATTTTAACAGCTATGATTTACCTCATTGGTGAGAGATAGAAGTGGAACCAATTTGATGTGACTTGACATTTTCATCGAGAACATTTCTCTGCACTTAATGCAAACAACAGACCTAAAATATATTCATTTACTGTGAAGTAATTAACATTTGAAGTTGGATTTACTTTTTTCTGGTCCATAATGTATACAACCATTAAAAACATGACAAATTCCCACACAAACGCCTCCCAAACACATGCAGCAAACACCACTGATGTGAACATACCCTTAAGACGGAAACAAGCAGACATACTCATACACCACTACGCTGGCATTAGCAAGGTACGCACCACAATTACAGATAAGCACACCCACAGACTCAAACAAAAATATGCTCTTGACAACAACACTACACTCACAAATCCCCAAGTAGTTTCAAACATTATACGCAAACTCAAAAACTCTGGAGCCACATGCCCTGACTACATCTCACACCACCCCCTCAAGCACCTAGGACAACACAGGACAAAACTTTAACAAACATTTCAAATCATTCATACAGCTTCTGTATATTTCCTTCTCTCTGGAAAATCGGAAAAATCATAGCTCTCCTTAAAGCGAACAAATCCCCCACGGACAAAGCCTCATACAGACCAATCACCCTGCTCTGCACACATTCAAAAGTTGTAGAGCGACTCATTCTAAATGTGCCAACACCCCACGTACCACTGTCTCCAACACAACACGGATACAGACCACATCATTCCACAACCACGCTTCACACTAATATTGCACAAAACATGCAAGACAACATCGACTCACGCAAACCAGCAAAACGAACACTTTTGCTCACCATTGATATCAGCAAACCTTTCGACGCTATCCCCTGATTAAAAAAATATTTAACACTCAACTACACAATAACACTAAAAGATGGCTTGCCAATTACCTATCAGGTAGACACACATACGTACACTACAATGGCAAGTTTTTAAAAACAGATAACATTCCTAATGGAATACCGCAAGGTTCTGTACTCTCACCCACTTTATTTAACCTTTACATGCATGACATTCCATAGCCTCCAGAAAACATACACATAGCATCATACGCAGACGACATCACGATCACATCTACACACAGCAATATAAACACATGCTTCCCTCAAGTACAACATTACACGGACACCATCACCACATGGATGAACACCAACAGACTAAAAATAGCCCCTACTAAATACACCGCTACAATATTGACAAGCCATAATGCAGAACACCAACACAGACCCACCGTCATTCTACACGGCACCACAATACCACACACACATGCCACCAAAATCTTAGGTGCTACCTTCAACACCTCCAGATCTTTCAGCCAACACACAGAGGAAATATGAGAAAAATACAACAATAGACTAAACACGTTTCGCACACTAACAGGTACCAACTTTGGACAAGACAAAGAAACCATAACCATAATCTACAAACAATACATAAGATCAATCATCTCATACGCCAGCCCAGCTTGGGCACTCATAGCATCGAAATCAAAAATAAACAAACACCAAACAATCCAAAACAAAGCGCAAAGGATCATTACAGGCTCAACATAAACCTCACCCACAGCACACGTACATCCAGAAACACAAGTGTTCACCATCCAATAACACCTAGACATGAGAGGAACACAATTCCTAGCCTCCGTTATCAACAACCCATACAATCCTTGTCTTTACATGTTGTATCCCAGTCCTGCACAAAAAGGAATCATAACCACACCGCACAGATACCACGCAGACCTCCTACACACTCTCCCCTCCGTGCTACCAGGGAACACGGGACGGGAAGGAAATCACAACATCATAAAACACATACACACTACATTCACATACAGAGCACTTGAAGACCGGAAACCAAACACTATTCGAAAACACCCACCCCCTCCAATCAACCTGACAAAAACATTAAACAGAACTGATAGAGTATGCATATCCAGACTTAGATTCGGACATCACGTATCACTACAATCATATAAACTCAGACTGGACCCATCAACACCAAACATATGTCTCCTCTGTTAAGTTTCCCCACATGACACCGAGCACGTGTTGCTGTACTGCCGGGATCTAGCCGTGCAGTGGCAGCAACACGGAATGCACAACGTAAAGCAACTTTGAGAGGAACACGTTACGGTGGCGTGCTTCTTGCGTGCTTCCTGAGCTGACAGGAGCTGGAGAACGGCAACTACCACAACAACAACTAAATCCAAAAAATAAATGCCATTTGATTGGAAGTCACAGTCGTTCTAAGATATAATTAGTTATCTGATACAGAGAACCCACCTCGTGTTGAGCATTGAATATCGAACTTCACTAATGCAATATCTTACATTTGTAAGAAACATTAATACTAATGAACTTAACTAACATGTACATATACCCAGAACAATATCTACTAAAAAATCAAAATGAATCACGTCTAGAGTACCATTGACTAAATTAGTAATACATCGGCAGTTTTCCTTAGAAAAAATATATACATTAACAACCCTCTAATGGCCACATCTATCAGTCAGAAATGGGGTAATTTACAAATTCCAAACGTGTTTCTTGCTTGAATGACGAACATTATTCATTTATGGCAATCATGTACATTATTTTACTGAATGCTGCGACTACAGTTACACTTTATAGTCTCTTTCAAACAATAATAATTGAATTTTACACCACCCACAAAACAGAAGCCGATTAAATTCTCATATAAGTACATGTCATACCTCTCCTTTCGTCAGCATTGTGAAGTAAATTTTCAAAAGGAAATATCTTTTACCTTCGTACAGTTTCAAAGTTAATACTTTAGGGTACGAAGAGAAGGAAGATGGTGCTTCGTTGAATAGTACATCGATAATTAAATTACATATAATACATGAAACAAGTGAAAAGAAACATTTTCTCACGTTAAAAGTAACACATTGCTAATTTATACAAATATGTTCGATGTATGTTCAAAACATTCCAAACAAATCCAAGAAATGTAGAATTGGCCGCCGTTTACAGGTGACTGATTTTAATGTTCTAAATCCATGTAAAACTTATGATGCACTTCAGGGACAAACTGTAGCAAAGTCATTAAATCCTTTTATTTCTCTTACCTTATTTTAACTGATTGAACAGAGGAGTGCAGGTCTGTATCAAAGGTCTCAGTAAGAGATGGAAATTCGATGTACTGAATACTGCCATTTCCATCGGTTTGTCTGAAATGAACAGAGTTATTTTGAAAAACCTTGTACCAGTTCAACTTTAGAAAATTAAACGGTTCTCCTTTAGCATTTTTTTGTGAATTTTCTTTGTTCAACTAAATTGTGCACATTCTTGAATTTACAAGACATATCTAACACATTAAATTGTGCTTTAGGCTGAGACTCCTTTATGAGGGCAGTGTACGCATCTTTACAGTAAATTGGTCCATACTTTTTCTTCTACTTTTCAATTTTACCAAAATCTGAGTCGTTGGGCAAATACGAGTGCCCAAGTTCAATAAATTGATGCTCCCAACTCTTCAGGTCGAAGTTCCGGCAGGCCCACATCATAAAGGATATCATTGTTCTGTTTCTGTTCTGCCCCCCACAACAATCACTGAATGTTTTTACGTGTTCAATGGCTGACAAATTTTGAGTCTTGAGGAATTCAAGCATGCACGAGCAGATTTCATTTGCGCCTCTTTTGCCTTTACTTTCGAGCCATGTGCACATGTGGCCTTTGTTGTCATGCCGAGTGTTTATTCCCAAGTTATAAAGCCATAATTGTCTCTTATGAAAAGCCACAGAGGTTGTCAGATGAGGAAGGGGCTGAGTTTTCTGAAGGTCAAACATGAACACCAATACGTCTTCTCTAGTTTTGGAATAGTTTGTCGCTAGCGTGAGAGCACTTCTTGCTTCTTCAGCCCGTACATGATGAGCTGTCCTCTGACCTTCTAGCAGTAACCGGTGGTTCTGATTTTCCGCGGCTTTAATTTTAAGATTTAGAGTATCTCAAGTTTGGCAAGTGTCTACTTTGGGTAAATAAATTGGGACATTGTACTGTTTGAATACTCGAAGAAATTTCTTTTTGTGTAATGGCATGCCACACGATACCTTTTCGCTGTTTAATTTGGACAATATCGTGGCCTCAAATCAGGGTGAAAGTATTTTCGGTCACTCTGCGAGTAGTGCGACTAAAATTTTGGGAGAGAGTCAAGGAATGTTTTTACTTCGTCGAGTTTGCACTCTGGCGTCTTATTGGGAGCTTTTCGACGCCCTCTTTTATCCGGGGAGCAAAATCCCTCATGCGTTTTTGCATTCAAGCAGTAATTTATTCTCCCACTGGAAATCCCTAATGTTTTCATGTAAACCATCTTACACACATGCTTGTTACCCAAAAAATAATTTCTCGAATGATTCACTCTGGATTGCCTAACTGACGACCGTTTCGGCTCCGATATTTTAATAGTTTGAAAGATAAGGGTGCTCTGTACCTGTCAGTTACTAGTGGCCCAGAATTTCTGATGGATTTCTTTCCTTTCAATTTCAGTTAAGGCCTTACACTCTTTATATTTACATGTGCATTTGTGGAAGACGAAAGTTAATTCACCAATAAATTTCCCTGCGACTGTAAAATAAGCTTTCCCACTTGCTTGCGCTGGTTTCTTAAAATTTCTTGAGGGTATTTTTACTGGGATGGTATCAGCAGGTTGAGAGTTTTCTTCTGTGATACCCAAGCCTCCGATGGACGAGAGTGGAAGGTGAAGTGGAACTGCAGCCTTTGCTGCCATAATATCGGTACCTGTAAAAAATTGGGTACATAAAACTGGCAAGTCATCAGACAAACGGTATTTCTTTATGTCTATAGTAAAATCTTACACTAACATTGAACCAGAAGCGTAAAAACTCAATCAAAACTGTTCAACATTTACAGCAGGAGTGAAACTCTCTTGCTATTTTATATTTCTATGATCATTATTTTACAAAAATAACTATATAATTGTTTTTACACGTGACGCATGAAAGTAAATACTAACAAACAATGAAATACCTTCATATTAGGTGCATATGCTCTCCCTCCCTCAGAACCAGTTCTTCTTAGCTCTGTTTCCCATAAATTTCAATAATATTAATCATTTGTTTTCTCATGGTCCTGAATCTGGTGAAATAATTGCCGTGCCAGAGCATGGTACTTGCATTCACGACCAAAGGATGGCAGAATGTTGTCATTAGTCACAGCCGAAATCAGCAAATTATTAATACAAAAAAGAACCTTTCCATAGAGTTTGAACACCCATAGGTCTTACATCATCGAGCTTACCACAACACTGTTACATCCCCTTTCTCACGTTTGTCTCATTTGGAACTCTTTTCCTTTGTCATTACATAAGACACACTTTCACCCAAGCATCTGGTCTCTTCCTCGGGGGCAAAATGCCACTTAGAAATCTTAAGGTGATTCATCCCAACTACAAAAGAAACGAATGACGCTCCTACAGAAATACTAAAAAAATGCTACCATTTTAACTTACGATAGCAGTGAAAATGCAGCACCATGTCTTCAGAACTGCATATTTCGTTTTCGGTAGTATAACAGAAGGATTTTTATTCATTGGATCTATAAGAATCTCAAATACCTCTCATAATATTGGATGCATTTAAAAAAAGCATATATGAAATTGTGAGAGAAATACCACTTTTATTCAATATGTTTATATTCTTGGTACTACATCTAACATAAAACGTTGATTCAAATGCAAAATGCATTCACTTTTAAGGTCACTAAAAAATGACCAGTTGCACGAAAGAGCAACTCAGTAACTACCTATTATACCGAAGAAAGTAGCATAATCAAGGCTCAGCGAAGTTTCAAGAAGATGTATTAAATATTCAATACTCTATCGAAATAAATTATTTACACGCGTGTTAAGAAGTGAGATCACTGATTCTAACAGTTTGGAAAAGAAAACTATCCAGAAAAGCCATGGAACGATACTGTGAATAAAAATATTGAAAATGCGAAGGCAATGGGGGAGTCGGACCAAACATCAGTCTCCGACATTTGTCTCAACAAATTGGAGTAAGCTATTTTTCGGTTGAGAAGATATTGAAGAATAATTTACTAACACATCGGTACAAAATTCAGATTTGCTAGAAGTTGCATAAACAAGCTTTTGAGCGTAGGGTTTCGTTTCAAAAGTGGATCATCCAGAAGATAACATGGTAAAATCCAAATTTTGTTGGATGATTAATTACGTTAGATGAAGCCTGCTTCAGCTTTAACGGATGTGTCAACAAGAACACTAGCTTTTGAGGTACTGAAAATCATATTGATATCACAGAAATTCCACTTAATTCTGCTAGGGTGACAGCGTGGTGCAGTTTTATTGAGAACGGGTTTATTGATCCCTATTTCGTCGAGGATAACAAGAGTAAAACAGTTACTGTCAATGGACAGCAGTAAAAGGAAATTATAATAACATTTGTAACCCAGCAATTAGTGACATTAATACCAAAGATCTCTACTTTCAGCAAGATGGGGCGACGTGCCATATGAGTACTGTGAGTACGGGTATTGTGCGTGAGTCCAGGAAAATTTATCTCAAATTTGGCGATATTTAACGACCAACTCGTCCCCTGACCTGATACCCTTGGATTTTTTTTGGTATCTCTAAAATGAAGAGTTTACCATGAAAAGCCAACAAATCTACACCAACTCATGGCATCCATCGAGGTGGAAATCCAATCAATTGGATTAGATATTACCAGCGCTATAATGAACAGCCTACGTAATCGTGTCAATTCTTGAATACACTCAGGGGGGTGGCATATGAAAAATGTTATATTTAATAAGTTATCAAAATAAAATTAATATTTCTCTGGAATTCACGAAAACCTTGTTTTCTATAATTCATTCACTATTATGGAAGTATAATAAAAAAAATTTCGGTCTGATATTTAACAATCACTCTGAACATCCTTATTTAAATGATGTCAATCAATGACACCATTGATCGAATGACTCTTTTAAAATACGTAAATCCAGATAGCTTTCGAAAATTTTGTAAGTATTGCTTCCTATCAATTTTCAGACTTAAAAAAATCAACAGGTATAAGCAGGTGCATTATCGTAAAATTGACTTTTACTCTTCCGCCTACATTTTGCATGACTCAAAAAATGGCCGAAAGCGTCGGTAGTAGATAGTTCTTTCTAATTGATCTATAAATACACATGTTTTTTCTTAATTTAGCACTAATGGTTACTCCTCGTATTTCATCTTGTTTCTCACTTGTAAAATTTGCCGCATCAGAAGTTCCATTCTCATGGAATAAGCGCCGAGTAGAGGCTTTTGGAAGAATCTCGGAACAAGGCTTGGCAGAATATACAAGGGTATCTGCAAGAGAAAACATATCAATATGTATATACACATATTCATATATTATCTAAGTACGTACAGTATATAAGTATATTCTATATATATATATATATTATACATATAATATTATTATAAGTATATGTATTAAAAGTATATTATATAAGTATGCACAGACACGCAAGAATCTCTGAACAAGGCTCAAAATAAATTGCAGAGGCATCTGTAAGATACCATACATGAATGAAGATACCATACATGAACCTTGGAGCGCTTGCTTTGGTTTTGATATATATGTGAACATTAAACATGCAAAATATTTTCTTTGCCCCAATTTCACTCGTACACTTTTTCTCATCTAATTCGTTTGTCCTTATCTTATGCGAACTCAACTAATATGATGCTAGATTCAAGTTATGAATAACTAGGACTAATTTTAATCCGTGTACGCCGAGATTTGCATAAAATGATGTTGCATGACTAAAGGATCGAATGTGAAAAAATTGTTCAGAGATGTCGACAATCTAAAATTTATCATTACAAATGCAAACCAAATAAAATGTACAGTAAAGAATGCCCATACACTAATATTTTTAATTAAAAATAGAGTAACAAATGTTAGAAAACGTAAATGTAAAATATTTTCACACTTACCATTGAAGGAAAACTGATTTGACGAGCAGCTACTTGTACTTGAAGCGTAGTCAACAAACTTGACTCTTGAATCTTGTTGACAAGGCTGGTTAACCCTTTGGCCGTCACTTGCGTCTCCTAAAGCAGTTAAGCATATAAAAGAATGTCATCCACCAATCACTACACTGATCAGCTTTAAGAGGTGTTATGAACACCGAATAGTAGCGTTTTCGAAAAAAATTCCACATTACGAACGTATTGTTTCACAAGAGTCATTTCTACATTAAATAATTACAAATGAATTACAAATAACGAAATGAAAGTAAAATTACCATTTATTAAATTAATGAATATTATATCAAAATTTATTTTAATAATCTAATAATGCTGACACAAAAATTTCAAGAGCATCCTCTATGCCGTTTATTGATCATTATGAATCATATGGATATTACTTATTAATTACCCATTATTCCCACTATTACATTTCTTTGGACAAGAAGGGTCTATTTCAGATTTTTTTAAATACAAGAAAACGTGTGTTACAATTCGCTGACGAGTAAAAAATGGTTTAAGATGTACAAGACTGATCATTCTCACTGGCATTATCCAAGTACAACTACATAAATTGCAAATATTGTAGTGAATGCAGCGTATGGGTGCGATAATTCGAATTTATATTAATTTTTCATTCTTGCATTGAAAGAAACAACATCAGATACGTTATCGGAGTAAAAATTGTCCAGGGTTGGCGTTAAAAACCCTACCATTAAAAAACGAAAGATAAGCCCACTATTCGATTGTTACGTCTTGTTTTTTATTTGAAATATCATTTTGATTTTTCGAGCAGAGTAACAGTTTCAAGTCATTGAAAACAGTGCAGTGCAACCTTACACCCATATAATTTATCCAATGCAATTTTTACAAACTTAAACTGGAAATTAATGTGTAGCCTAATTACTATGATCAAGTGTAGCTAACCATTTTTGGTAACATATAAGGAAATTATGAATCGTGTCCAACTCTTGGTGACAGATTCATCTTTATAATCCTTTTCGGTGTTATCAGCCCCGAATCTTTTTGCACACACTTCCACACAAAATTAAATGTGTAAAATATTTTCATTGAGCCAAAGATTGCTTGGCAAGCATGAAACTGAGTAGTTAATGTACAGAAAGCCCTTGGCCACCATTTTGCAGATTGCTTCCCTGATTTTTTCTTGAATTAGCCTCCACTGTTTTTTTCTGGATTGTAATCATTCAACATATAAAAACATCTTAACGTATGATATATAGCGCTGCTATTATGATATTCACATTTAACACTTTTACCTCTAAAATGTGAGAGAATGCTATTTATTTCTTTGTGTTAGCTGATTTGTTTTTCACACTTTTCTTCGCGCTCAGGAAATGCAACTGTATCTATGAGCATGAGAGAAGAAAAGATTGACATTTTTCATCTCAACACGTTGACTTCAAAGTGGTACGTATGTGGGTCACTTAGGTTAGGTTCTGTAAATTTTATAGAGCCTTCTAGTAATAATGTGTACGAAGTGAAGATTTACACCGGCCAGGCAATCGGAGGCAACGTGTTAAACACTAAGATACTTGCCGAGGCTCCAGTGCATAGTATTTTGCATTATTATTCAGGTTCTACTCACCAACGTAGCGAGGAACCAGTTATTACATCAAGAAATTGAAGCAATTTCAATCCCATATTAACCGGGTAGTAGGGGCTTTGGAAAAAAGGGTTATTGCTGATCCTAGTACCTCTACATACATGTTTAGTGCGTCACGTTAAATAACACAAGGCCATTCCACCGGATATACACTGAATTGTATCTCAATTTAATTAGTCATTTCAATCCTACTAACCTTGACATTGGATTCTTTTAGAGTAGTTGTAGTTTCTGCTACTCTTCCTCTTCCTCGCCATCACTGGAACGATTTCTTGCATAGTGTCAACACACAAATGACTCGACGAAATCTGTTCCCCTTGCAGCCTGTGTTTGAAGGCAAAAATCAATAACACATGACTAAAAACCCGTTTCAAGGAGAATACATATTAGTCAATTATTCTTATACCGCATACCACGATTTACAGATAGTAAACACTAAATTCAATCGAATGAGTTTTTGCAGTGAATAAAAGGATTGTACCTTGGTTTCAATTTTCAGGAAAATATATTTGCACGGAAACTCCCGCTATGTCAGTATTTCATTTCATTTTCTAATCAATGCATTTTAAGAAAGTAATGGTGCTGTTTTATTTTGACCGCAAGTTTACGGAGAACGTTTATTACAGAACACATGATTGGATTGAAATGGGCTTGTTATATTCTTTTGCTGACTTCTGTTGCTGCGTAGAACTTCATCATTTGAGAAAAATACGAGTTCCATCTTACTTATGAAATGAGTTTTCGGTATTAAACATGACAAATTCTAGCTGGAATTGAAAGTGGAAAAAGAAAAAACATTCACCCGTACACATCAGTAGCATCAACATCGCATTCCCTCAAAACTTCACTGTAAAATCGTTCATTGTTAACGTACATTTTCAAGAAGGCACACACTCTACTCCTTTGTGTGCCTCATTGACCGAGAAAACAAGAAGAGCATACTGACCAGCAATTCTAACCTGCATTTCGCTTTGAAAACCATAATCTTCTTCTTGATTTTCAAGCAGAAAGCAACTTCTACTCAACTGCAATCAATTCAGAAAATTAATTATGAAAATTTAAAGGAACAAAGTAAGTATATAAGATTTAAGTCCTGGAGGCCTATATATAGCTGATGCAACTTTGTAGTATTCCCCTGAGAACGTTAATGTTCTACATTTATATTAAACTACAACGAAACTCATTAATAAAGAAGAGATACGCTGAGCCACAGCAGTTTCCTTGTACCATTATTCTTCCTAGGTCGATGGTTCAAGAATTTTGTCATGAGTGCAAGTACTATTAAAGATGTCGAGGGTGATATTGCTTGTTTTGGCTTTAACCCTAAATTAGAGGGGTATTCAATGATAGAAAATTTACTCACAAAGTAGAACTCCGAGTTCAGGCGACCAGTTCTCTTTCAAGTCACTAGGCGAATATTTTACAAGCGTTGTTGCTTTATACTCTAGTACAGCCCAGTTTTACATAATCACACTACGTTTTCAAACCGCAATTCCATGTTGAGTATTAAAATTTTCTAAGAATTAGGGTCTGTTTTTACTATCACGGTCAAGTTCACCTGTGTGTGGGGATTGTCTTTTGCTGCTCCATTTACGTCCGAGTTCACACTTGATCTGAAGTCGCCAGCGGTATTGTTTTGAGAATCCAATGTCTCGCTTTCGTTCTGAGTTACTGCAAGGTAGTCGTAGTTCACCTGTGTGTGGGGATTGTCTTTTGCTGCTCCATTTACGTCCGAGTTCACACTTGATCTGATGTCGCCAGCGGTATTGTTTTGAGAATCCAATGTCTCGCTTTCGTTCAGAGTTACTGCACTTTGCGTTCACTCTGCCTGCAGTAGTTGTCGACTCAGCTGGAAATAAGACCATCATGACAAGAATTATTGTAAATAAAATTGCATATTGTTGCGTGCACCAATTATTGATATTACATAACCAGTTTAGATTAAGACTTTTACATTCATATTGAGCCATATCAAGGATTAAGATGACAGACGTTCGGTACGGGTGTTGACATTGGCACTAAAATTTGTACTCATAGAAACAATGGGCACATCACTGGAAGGCATATGAACTAATGCGTAAGATATGTATTACAAAGTGAAGTTTTACTATTAAATTCTATTTTTCTGTTCAATAGAACACACAGTGTATAACGTACTTTGGATTTCATTTA
>VCRD01004334.1:0-25333 GCA_006783055.1 Trinorchestia longiramus
AAGAGTTACAGCAGTGGAGGGAGTGTAACAGCAGTGGAGGAAGAGTTACAGCAGTGGAGGAAGAGTTACAGCAGTGGAGGGAGTGTAACAGCAGTGGAGGAAGAGTTACAACAGTGGAGGGAGTGTAACAGCAGTGGAGGAAGAGTTGTAGCATTAGATGATTAGAGGAAGAGTTGTAACAAGCCAAGTTGTAAAGTGTTGTAACAAAGAGTTGTAACAAAGTTGTAACACAGAGTTGTAAAGTGGAAATTGTAACAAGCCAAGGAATATAGCAGAAGTAGAGATAGAATTTGTCTTACAATCAAACAATCAAGCGTTACAGTACCGACTGTCTATTACAGTAACACACTATGTTTGTTTCAAGGTTTATTTTTTTTAGGCTGTTAACAACAAGAGTAACTCATACGTACTTTTTTTATAGTTTATTGGCTAAGATTTTTAAAGTCTGTTGAATTAAAATGTGAGGGCGCGTTAATATTAACTGACGAACCCATTCTAACAGCATGTACAGTCTTTCAAAAATGAGGACACATTCCACGAAATAGAAATTGAAGCCTCCATGTCTCAACGTACACATGTTCATATCGCAGCAGTACGTAAAAGTATAGCCTATTTCTATAAAAAAATTACTCTGAAGAAAATGATTAAAGGAAATCTGTTGCTCAACGGAGAAAACTTCCTTGTACCAAGAAAATTCTTAAAGTAAGGCACTGGTTCAAAGTAGGAAACTTTTTTCCACTAAGGAACTGACTTAAGACTAAACAACTCACTTCACGACTATGAAAACTGCATTCCATAGAAAAAACCCTATAGTAGAGCCCACAGCAAAGGAAGCATCATAAAACGAGGAAAACAACTGAAGTGAAGCCCAATTACTAATAACAGCAAAACATCATTCTATGTATTTTAACAAGAAAAATACCGTCGCTGAGTCCACTTCACAATAAAGAGACCTGACGTACAGCCTTCATGGAAACTAATACTCGGTTAAACCATCCTTTCAAATGAAACAGTGAATTTCTCCGTTCAGAATACATCATTCCTTATAGAAAAGAAATAAAAATTAAGAGTTTTATATCGTAGACGAATATTTTGCAAAATATTAATTGATTTCATAGAAAAGAGGGGTCTGTTTAAGAATGAATTATATATTCATTTCCCGAACAGTATACGAGTTCAATTGTGTATGAAAACTAAAATCGAGTCCTTGTCTTTTACTTAATTTTGTGCAGTGATCGTTATTGAAGAGAAGGAATCATTGGTCTTCCAAGTTGAAGCAAACATTCTTTTTACTTTCTGGATTATTATTTATTATTGTATCCAAGACGTACAATAGTAGATGTGCGAGCGTAGATGTGAGATAGTAGAAGTGTGATAGTAGAGGAGTGAGCGTAGATGTGCGATCGTAAACGTACAATAGTAGACGTGCGATCGTAGATGTGCGATAGTAGACGTGCGATAGTATAATAAATGTGCGATAGTAGATGTGCGATATTAGACGTGCGATATTAGACGTGCGATGGTAGACGTGCGATAGTAGACGTGCGATGGTAGACGTGCGATCGGTACTTGATGGAA
The DNA here is from genome assembly GCA_006783055.1 of Trinorchestia longiramus. Taxonomy (NCBI): domain Eukaryota; kingdom Metazoa; phylum Arthropoda; class Malacostraca; order Amphipoda; family Talitridae; genus Trinorchestia; species Trinorchestia longiramus. Next base: position 1,579 of record VCRD01004334.1, read on the forward strand.
TATCAGTTCCCTCCTTGTTTGCTGAAGTGCCCCTGCGGAGCTGAAAGGCGAAGGTGGAAGGCGAAAGTGGAAGGCACAATATTGAGAGCATGTTTGTGCTGCACGGTGAGGGAACCTAATGGACGCTTCAGGAAAAGCGTTTGAGGCATGCCCTTTTGACTCTGAAAAACAGCTGGTCGCTTTCAAAACCCACCTGAAGCTTGCTTCACAAAGCCTTCTATTACTTCCAATTAAGATTGTACTTATTTTTCATATATATGTACATGAATATCTTCAAAAAGATTCACAATGACATTATGGTACTTGCAAAACAACTACACCCTTTCGTAAAATCCTACATGTTTTGTACGTTGCAGTCTTTTTGCGAAGTCTAGAACTTCTTCTAACTTCGATGGGAGCTATTATTTTTCTCCAATCTAAGTTGAAAAAGTCACTTTGTGTCCATGAAATTTATGATGCTGTTTACGGTCCGTTATTCATCCCTTTCTAAAAGGTTTAAAGCATTAAATGAGGAAGCTCTGCCAAGATAAAAAGCGAAAAAAGCTACAAATTAGGTTTATCAAGTAAGAACGGCTTTAACAGATAACACCTAAAAAAAACTATCAAATGGCTGAAATTTTGATTCTCGGTCGATCCCAGGCGCTGTTGAGGCTATGATTATTTCTGGGTCATTAAAAGAATAAATATTTATATAGGTAAAGTTTCTGGACCAATTTTGTTAACTTTTCAAGTCAAAGTATGATAAATAGTCCATTATCGAAGGCTGCTTATAAGACTCACTTAACAAAGGCGTGAACTCCGGAGTTCTAGTGGGTGGAAATGTACAATATCCACTGGGTGTCCTAGAGGGAGGTTATGTACAATATCAAGTAAATGTCCTAGTAGGAGAAAATGTACACTATCCACTGAGTGTCCCAATAGGAGGAAATGTACAATATCCACTGAGTGTCCCAATAGAAGCGAATGTACACTATCCACTGAGTGTCCCAATAGGAGGAAATGTACAATATCCACTGAGTGTCCTAGTGGAAGGAAACGTACAATATCTTCAGTGTCCAAGTGAGAGGAAAAAACAATATCCGCTAAGTGTTTTAGTCTAAATCTTTAAAATGCCTTTCATGTGCTGCTCATCTGTACCTCGTTACTTTACAAGTGGTAATTTCCTGTCCGTGTCTACTTCTCACTCACGCTATTTTCCGAGCCCTCAGTCAAAAACTGACGCGAAAATAAGCAGAATATCGGGTTAACCATCAATGTTTTGTAAATAAAGTAAGTGTACATTCATTTATAATCCATTGAATACAGCTGAGTGCTTTATCCTAATTGTTATGCATATAATATAAATTTTGTGACATTGTTTCAGCTCAAGCTTCTAGTCTCGACTCTATTTCTTTCAGTTGAGACTAGCGTTGGTCAAGTTAATGAATGTAGCTTTGAAAAATATTTTTAATGTATCTTTCAATACTCAGCTCTTCAGCACGCATCTTCACAAAATTTCTTTCTCCTAACTTGTACAATAATTTAAGCATTTTATTTTCTAGTGGATGATATATGAACAACAGCATAACATCAACAGAGCACAGACTTGCAAAATTTAACGCAAAACATAAGTATTATTTTCGTTCACATTTAATTGGAGGGATAAAAATGGATCGTAATTCATTATATCATCAGCATCCTATTGGCTTCCCACTGATCGCTACCATTTTACTAAGCTCTCGTTGGGAAATTTTCTGCTTAGAAATTGTAAAGTATTGTCTTTTTTCTTTAAGTACCAGTACTATAGGACGAAATACAACCTCTTTTTCTATGATACGGTGTTTTTCACTGCAAAGATTTGTACTTTCACACTTGTACGAAGCTCAGCTACTAGTTTATGACGTAGCTTTTGAGATGAACAAACTTTCTATAAATACGAGTATTGGAAGAGTTTACTCGTGTGCTTAGCCTAGCGACTAGTTTTTTTCCCTTCCATCCAACATAAGCATCCGATTTTCCTCTCACTGTATCGGCTAGCTGAATGGCTTAAGGGAATTTCCTGGATATTGGGTGATGTTGCGTAGCAGTCGGCAGTGATAGACCAAAGGATGAAACTCGAGAGAAAAGCATTGCAGTTACTTACCGTGCCTGCAAATTTCATCTCGCGCTTCAGTGGCTGAATGCATTGCATTATTTTGATTGGCGGGAAACAAGCCGAGTGGAAAAATGGAAACTGGCAGCAGAATACTCTCTGCGTCGAGTAGCATAGCGTTAAGTATTGGACGGTCTCCAGATTACCACCTTAATTAAAAAGAGGGATACAGCAAAATAGCTCCGTACAACGGAATACATCACGGCGAGAGGAGTCCATAAGGATGCCTAATGGTTTATAAAGATGATTTTATGGTGCATTAACGAGGTCATCATGCCGCATACTCTGGCGAATAATAATGAATCAGCAAAACAGTCCTGCTCGTTGGGTAGACGAACAGCAAGAAGAAATATCCCCCATTATCATTTTAGAAGCGAACGAAGCTCACTGCAATAAACAAATTGAATGGATAAGAAGCAAAGTGAAGGGTTGTTTGAAGGCAACCAATAGTAGGAAATGCGTTTTGTTGATTACATATTTTTAACATCGTTAAACTTGTGAACTACCTACACCACTATCTGCAGTGCCTCCACAGCTACTGCTCTAAAGCCAGCATTAGGGGAAAAAGATTTAGCACTGGCTTTGGTTTAGTAATCTAGTTTGCCCGTTAAAGTTAAAAGCCAACGCTAAAAGAGCAGTAATTCGATCTACCACGGATTACATTAATTCTAATTTACAGTAAATGGCTGAAATTTATTTGTCTATTTAAAATTCAGAAACAATCACACGAATTAAAGTATGTAAATACATCATTTAATTTTTTATTAACCAATCAACATCTACGAAAGAAATCTACCAAGTGGCTGTGTCAAATGCTCATTATAATAACCAGCCTCCCTGCACTACTCTTGCTGCATTGTGATACAAGAGTACTAATGAATGTTGTGGCTAAATGAGGTCTTCCAACTACATTTCATTACTAAAAATTCCCGTTGTTTCTTTTAAAATCCAGTAACAAAATTAGTCCATCAACTTACCTGTTCTCTAAGTGTTGGCTAATTTCAGTAAGATAGCTCACAAGGTCTCGATACAGTCATTATGTAAACACTAGTAGATTGAAAGGGAATTTTTGCACAAAAAGACCTACACTACAACACCAGCAGACGAGTTCTTGCGTACTAGAAAGCAGCAAGACAACTATACTAGCCCAAACAGAACAATTTTGTAAACGAGTATACCACGAGACCTACACCTCAATATCATTTGGCCAAGTTCAGTTCATCAGTATTAGTAGGCAATTTCTTGCAGAGCAAGACCACTTTACTACAGGGTGCAGCAACATAATTTCTTTCTTTTGGAAAGTAATTTCCTTTGTAAAAAGTTAGTATCATTAGGGCATTTATAACAACAAGACCACTATTCTAAATCCCATTTATGTGGGATTATAATTCACATTTCAATCACCTTAAACACCAAAACACGGCGGGTTACAGTACAGTAGTATCAACAGACCAGTGTCAGTAGACCTGCAGTCCGCAAGACTCGCAGTGTGAGGGTCTGAAGCAGCACAGACCCTGTCAGCCGCAGCAGGAGGATGCACCAAAGTTTGTCAGAGTTACACGAGGCTCTCGCAACTTGAGGAATTCAGTTAAAGCCCCAGGCATCTCCAAGAGACTTCTTCCAGGATTCCACGGTTCAGCATTTAAACAAAATGACACGACTGCCCCTCTGACATTTCCGTCTCAAGTTGCCTCAGCCACGCTCGGAACATTACCTCTGCAGTTAACTAAATGAAATTATTTACCGTATAAGCTTCTTAGTGAGCACATGTAGAAAGGAATTGTGAGCTAAATATTGCACTCATCTGTTTCTGTGAGCATGTCATGTGATTTCAAGTAGCTGGTTGAATAAATTCAACTTGGGTGTCTATCGAAAGCCACTGTGCCTTACCAGATCTATTTTACGAAAATGCAAATCGGCCTTCAGACTGCTTATGGCTAAGTCACCTTCCTTCACTTGGATATTGAATTTGTTAGCATAATGGATTCAAGGCTGTATTCCCTACATCCCAATCGAAGAGATATGATTAAGTGTAACAAGAAATATCGGCAACGGAGTTTTGTAAAAATGATCTGATTTGTCTAATAACTTAAGCCAAGTGAACAGATTTACCAAGTGAATATAAATTTTTAATTATTTGTGCAAATAATACTTTGATGTGCTTGTAATGTTAATATGCTGTGATAAAAGTATGTCTATAAACAATTTTTAGCAAAAGTTCTGGAAAGAAAATTTACACTTCAGATGACATAGAGTTAATCTAAAGTAAAAAAGACCGCAGGATTGAGGATTGCAATATGGTTAAAATAATTTTTCCTGAACAATTTTCATGGATCAAAATTCACTTTGTATGCGAAAATTTTCATGCGGGATACTTTTTTTTAATCGATCATCGAATAAATATTAAATGAAGCTTTTCAGACGACGCACTGACGTACAATTTTCTTTGTCAGCTCGCAGAAATGCATTTTTTCATGTTCTTGTATAACAATAAGTTCTGGCTGTGGGCTTTAGTTTCTTGTTTGCTGCACCCACAAGCCATAAAAGCTCAGTTCAATGATAGACTTGTAAAATTTGCCTGGGATACCGTAGATAGGTTACCGTATTACAATTTTATCTCAAGTGAGGAAAGTTGCGAGTTTAATCATAGCAACCAACTTAATAGAGCAGATGTCGCGCACTTAATTACCGGACTTAAATAATGACGGAACACAGACTGCGACCTGCCAGCACAGCTTATATTGCTTCGACTCGAGCCTCGTTGTTTACAAAAGTAAAGTCGCAGCTGATTGCTCCACTGGGATAGTTGGGACATGCACACTGGGATAGCTGGGACTTGTCCATTAGGACTGGCCTACTGGGATAGTTGGGACATGTACACTGGAACTGAGCCACTGGGATAGCTGGGATTTGTCCACTGGGATTGGGCCACGTGTTTTTGATAGAACTTATCCGCTGAGATTAGACCCCCTGCATCTGGTAGGACTTGCTTAGTGGAATTAGGGCATGTGGGTTAGTCAAAAGATTTGTGCCCTGGAGAAAAAATTCTGGTGGTGTGTCAAGAAAACAGAAAATACGTTTAAGCATCGTTATTAACCGTAATTAAATGATGATTGAAGATTTGAAGAGCGTAGATATGTGGGAAAACGTCAATGAAAACCCCATCATTACGAGACAGTACTAAATATAACAAATAAATGTTCTTAAAAACACTATAAATAGCGAATTATAGAAAAAATGATAGTGAAAATAATGAGGTTTAAGTCTATTGAAGAAGAAATAGCAGTTTTAAGTAGAGGGAGTATCTACGCCTATCTACTTTATAAAAAAAATCGGAGCACTGAAAGGAAATAGAAATGGTGGCATGAACGTCATGCAATCTTGGGAAGCGGATTGAGTTAAAACAAAGCTCCTCATTCGTGCGCTTTAGTTCGCTTGAAATTTACAAAACAAGTGACGACAATAAATTTGAATATCACTGCGTAGAAGGCTTAAAAACTTACGACGGAAGCTAGATTGGAGTACCTGACGTAACGGAAATTGCTGTCAGAAACAGTCCACAATGCTGTACACGCGCTGCGAAGCAATGGAGCTTTCTCTCTTATGCTAGTAGCGGCAATTTCTATCAGTTCATGTGACAGCTTAGCTCTCTCTGTCTGTACGTTGAAGTCAGTGATAGTACCGGCAATTCCTCTTAGTTCATGTGACTGCATATAATTAATTCTATGTGCATGTACGTAGATCTTAATGCTGGTAGCAGTAACCATCGTCATTTCATGTGACTGTTTAGCAGGGCTTGGTTTCTTGCCCAAAGCCACGGCTGGTAACCAATCTTAATAAAAGTTGGTGTCCGTTACTTCTTAGGTAGTGGATAGCTTTCTAATTAAACCAGCAAAAGATGAAGAAAAATTTAGGTAAAAGAAAACCTAAATTGTTCCAGATGTATAGGCACAGTGCTATTGTGATTGGTCGTATGCCGAATGGATGTGAGTCAATTACGTCCGTGTCATTCTTTACTGAAATTGGGAGTAATGCAACTTTATACCGACTCTACATAGATTCTTTGTCGATTGAAGTTTAAAATCAGTTGTGAGGGATTCTCTCTTTGAATAAATTGTGGTAAATCGCAGCTCTTAGTCACCATTTTTGCATGAGGACTATCAAGGTTCAATATTTCCCTTCAATACCTTTTCTTCAGATGATGCCTTACGCGTCAGTCAATGATCCCGTTCATTTCACCGTTCGACGTCATGACTGATTTCTTACAAGCTTTTCACAAGTTTAATGCTGAAAGCAAACTTGTTCTCAATATCCTGCTATAAATTGCTTCTACAAAGCTTCTATTCTCAGCAGCACGGAGAAGACATTTCTCATCTACTTAGCAAATTAATGAAGGGGAGATCATGTGTGCATTTTTTATTTATTTTTTATCATTCTTATTTTCTTTTCGTAAATCGTACTATCTTCTCATTCTTTATGATGAAATTTCATTTGTTCTCAAACCTCTTTTCTTAAATTGTGTGTGTTGAGTTATTTCTGAGGGACAGTTACAGTTAAATTAATAATCGCCAAATGATTTTTACACCGACCCATGTTTAATACCTTTGTTTTTTCTTAAAATCAATTGTTCGTATAATTCCAAACCATCATATATGCTATTAAGTGAAAGAAAACAAATTAAATCCCAGTTTTCAAAGCGACAGACTTAATTTAACAAATTCAACAATAAAATCAAGTAAAACATACATTGAGCAACATTTACTCATAAAAAAATGCCCTTTAATAATATAAATGAATGTAATCAGAAGAAATTTTTTATTTTATTTTGTATACTGAGCATTACAGAATATTTATTGAAAATAATATTCGAAAAAGTTTTGGTTACGAACACGACGAGAGGCATTATCTCACTTGAACGGCAGAATGGTTAAAACCAAAGAGCTTAGCGTTAATTTCAGGAAAAAAGTATGTTGACTTTCACAAATAGAGTAATAATTACGGAACTATATCAAAAGGCTTAGTATATGATACCATACAATACCACCATGCCATGAAAGTGATATTCAAACACAATCAAAAGCTAAACATACTTTATTGCAAGAGTCACGGGAACTGTTCGAATGTTTGCCATCAGAAGGCAGATAAAATCAAAAGCTTGAATAAATATAAGAAGCTGAACACAGAAACGGAATTATTAAGGACTGAGATTATATTTGGTTAAGACAGATTACTTGTAGTCCTAACTGGTGAATAATTAGGCATGACGTTGAATGATTAAATTCCTCGATGAAATTCCTTCCTATCTCATAGTAATTTTAATTCTCTGAATGACACAACCAATGTACCCTATTACAGAAGATTATTCATATTCCCAAATGCTAAATAATTAGGCACGACGCTGATTGATCAAATTCCACACTGGAATTACGTCTGCATTTTAACTGCGAAAATCTCCCGATCGATAGCTCCATTTTAACACCTGAAATAGTATCAAACTTTAACACCTATATATTGTACCGGAGATTCACCACTGCTAGGTACGGTACGACAATTTAACATTCATAAACAGTATATTTGAAGGCAATACCCGCTGTTCCATTTTGGTGTCAATGAATCCATCGCATTCCACAGCAAGTAATTTGCTACTGCCACCCAGAGCACTGACATGTTTCTCTGTTCCTTCAGCCGTTTAGATGCTGTGTAATGCATGAAATCTTTAACAAGAATACCTTCAATAAACGTGTAGTAGCATAAGTACGAGATGTACAGCCGCACGTCAGCATGATGATTTTAATTGGATTTACTCCAAATCGAGTTAACGCTTGCCCTACCCATTCCAACGGCGCCAATTAATTCAAACAGATACAAGTAAGTCGCGCTCCTTCTCTCGTGAAAATTTACTTCTAAGCTTCGATTTACCACTTACCACCATGGCTAGCGACTCCCTCAACGCTCAGTTCCTTTCCCTTCTGTCTTCCTTCTCGCAGTTATCCCCAAACTTATTTTAATGGTCGACATCCTTCAGGACCTCCTAGCTTATGCTGTGACGAAGGAACAAATTTTTCCATTTCAGTATTGTGAATTTAACTTCGCTATTAGAGTATTACAATATTCTGAATTGTACTTCCCTATTACAGTATAACAATATTCTAAATTACACTTCCTCCTTACAGGATTACAATATTGTGAATTGTACTTCCCCATTTCACTATAACAATATTGGGAATTCCACTTTTAATTTATAATATCATATCACGAAATTGTGAATTAAACTGCCTCAATACAGTATTACTGTATACTAAATTTTCCTTATTACAATTACTAGGCCAAAAAAATCAGTATTATTTGAACTCGTTACGTATATTTGATTACATTAATAATAATCTCAACACTTATTTTTTCCTAACACCTCATTCATCTTTTAACTATTTTCATTTTGCAATTTCCACCTTATCAATGCAGCAGCATTTTTGAAAGACGATTCATAAACACTTGAAGTTTAAACTAACATCGTGGGATCAACCAAGCCTTGAGTTAGATCATTTAATCATCGCACTTTGATCACGCATTCTAAATTGTCGCCTAACCCTTGATAATGACTGCGTCTCTGAAATAACTGTTCATATCTTTGCATATAATTACTTCCTTTTGATCTTAGACCCGAGCGTGTTTCCACATTTGTTAATGCTTGCTCATAAATCTCTGAAGATCAAACACTAGGGCCTGATTGTTTGGCTCTGCCGCTGCAGCTAATTTCAGACCATCTCTGTCGTGGTCCTGATTAGGACTTAGCAGCGAGAGTAGCTCACAGCGCTGATTGCAGCACAGAAAGGACATCGGATGAAGGTGTAGGAGCCATGACTCTGGGTACGAGTAATGACTCCAGATACAAGCAACGACCTCTGGCACGAGGACTTCAGATGAAGATATACGAGCATAGGAGCAATGACTCCAGATACTAGGACTCCAGATGAAGAAATACGAGCATGGGAGCAACGACTCCAGATACTAGGACTCCGGATGAAGATATACGAGCATGGGAGCAACGACTCCAGATACTAGGACTCCGGATTAAGATATGCGAGCATAGGAGCAACGACTTCAGATACTAGGACTCCGGATGAAGATATACGAGCATAGGAGCAACGACTCCAGATACTAGGACTTCAGATGAAGATATGCGAGCATAGGAGCAACGACTCCAGATACTAGGATTCCAGACGAAGATATACGAGCATAGGAGCAACAACTCCAGATACTAGGACTTTTGATAAAGGTATAGGAGCAACGGCTGCAGGTACGAGCAACAACTCCATATACTAGAACGTCAGATGAAGATAAAAATCAGCGACTTCAGATACGAGCAACAACTCCATGTACGAACAACAACTCCAGATAAGAGCAACGGTTCTAAATACAAGCCTAATTCCAGATACGAAGACTCCAGATGAAGGTATTGGAGTGAATGTTCTGCCGCTGTCTTGTATTGCTTATACGCGTCTCCTCATCGTGTGTCAGTGGCGTGCCTACTGAGCTTAATATGGTTTTGGAAGCTGGTGCTGATTGTGCTTGGTTACGTGGTATTATTCAGCGGAGTGTTGGAGCTTAGTAAAGCCTAATGAAGATTCGGTGCATTGCTTGTGTGCAGTATAGGAGCAGTACCTCATGTGTGGATGTGTTTTCAGTGCGCTGATTTTGTGTCATTGGGTTGTGTAATTTAAAGGGCTTCTTCTTAATTGACTTGAATGTTAGAATATATTACGGACAACTTTTGCTTGAAATTGTTTTCAAAACGCTCATTATTATTACAATGTATTTGTGATTCCTTGTGGCTTTCTGACCACCAGTGACGAACTAAGTCGCATTTCTCATTCGTTTTATGTCTCATATACTAAAAATAGCCAACTCATCGGCTTGACACCAGAATTTTTTGGATTCAGCAGCAGTCTTTTTTCTGTAGCTTGATGCAATTCAAATATTTAAGTTATTTTATTTCATATCTACTGTGGAACACCAGCTGCACTTAGAACATGGTCTGTAATACTGAGTATTAGTTGTTTGCCCAGTAAAAATAAATACCCGATTAGTATTCATATTTTTTAGCTAAACTTTCATCCGAAGTACGCTCAGGATTCCGGGAAAATTTTAGCTTATTTAAAACTGTTTATTGCCAGTTGTTTGAACTTGCACAGTAAAATCAATTTGCTTGTGGAACTTTTTCGTTTAAAACATGAACTTGTAGAAAGCAAGTTGGTGACTCAAAATTGTCGAATAAATTTAACTTGATACAACTTGAAACTTAATGCGTATATGATGCTAGAAGTATGGGCCATAACTTTGGTTCCAAAATATTATTAGTAATGTGTGCATTACGGAATAAAAAGACAAAAACATAAACTGATATATAATGTTTCTTTTGGGTATTTGAAAGGAATACAGAGAAAAGAAACAATGTATAAAAATTACAAATAATTATTATTCTCCAGGAGAATCAGAAACCATCCCTTGCAATATAAAATATAAACTGAACTACATGCATTTACAATTACATCGAAGTTAATACTTCGGGATGACATCTATTATTTGAAGGAGTTTCGCAGTGCCCTTAAAGATAATGGATGGTCATTGTAACTACTATTTGTTTCCATGAGCAACTGGTGCTAATGGTGTCGTTATTTCTCCATGAGCAACTAGTGAAAATATCATGGCGATATTTTCTACGGGAACAATAGTGTTAATCGTGGTGCTATTTTCTCCATGAGCAACTAGTGTTAATTATAGAGTTATTTTCTCTAGTAGAATAGAATAGAATAAGGCTATAGGAACGAACTTTCTGGCCCATTCTTGGGTCGGATAATTACTTCGATAATTATTCGGTTGTTTTACCCAAGTCCCATGCCGTAATTCTAGCCGCGTCAACCATGTCGGCAGCGGGATTCGAACCCGGGTCTTTCCGCTCGCAAGCAGACTCGCTCACCAGTCGACCAAGCTGGTGGTGCTGATACATAATAATTTTCTTCACTTCTTTGGCCAATGATTTAGGTGACTGTTAGGTATATGAACACATCACTGACAGAGTAAAATAAATTTGGAAAGCTGTACAGATTTACTGAATCAGCGAAATAGTTTTTCTCGGATCTTAACCAAACTAATGTTTATCATTAAAAAATTCAGGAAATATTTCTCACGATTGTATCCATACAAGCAACACATTGTTGAACTTTGAGGGCTGAAACAGCATCTGTAAATTTTGTGAACATTAGAGTGTACTGAAATAAGATTCACTAATGCACCAAATAAATAAGGTGGTGAAAGTTTGAGACGTGAGGGACCAACAGGAAAGAAACTTGAGAGAAAAAGCTCTTTGTTTCCATTCATAGCAAAGGATATTGTAGCTCTAACACTGCTATGACGCAAACACAAACTTACACTGAATAGCAATGGGCAAAAACGTTCACCAAAGATTTATCGGAGCTTAACTTTAACTTTGGGAAAATTTTCACTGCTAACACTAGCACATAAAAACGCGTACGAATCTCTTTGATGTCCAGGGCTCTTATGAGTTTTGTATTCATGGAGCAAAGCAAGCGCAGCGGGGAATGTGCACTTCCCTAAGACGAATCATCAATAAAAAGTGCGTACGCACACCAAAACATCATCTGAGATAACCAGATAGCTGTAAAAGGCCAGTTAAACGACTTCGAGTTTAACTGCAGGCAAGTGACCGTTGCAAATGGCGATGCGGACGCTGGCTTCAGCTTTGCTGCTGCTGTTTCTCTCATGCGACACAACTGTGTGATGTTTTCGTGAATGTTGTTGGTGTTGTAAAGGTCGAAGATTATTCAGCTGCTAAGTACGCAGTCTTCTTTGGTAGCGTATTTCGAAGGACTTACGTCCATTGAGGAATATTCTGTGGACTTGTGGAACACACAGAATTTTGCGGTGTTCCGGCTTTGAAGGTATTACTTACTTTTCCAGAATGTTAATCATAACACAATAATTATTTTCCGGTAAAACTGTTCTGAATATTAAATTCTGTTGTTTTAGAGACTTTAAGAAAACTAAACTATAGTTTGATGCTCAAGCAGAGCGACAAAAGTAGTAGGGCTGATGGGTTTTCCAGGTTGTTCCTTTCAATACCAGTGGTGGTTCCATTTATTGTGCTCTATGAAATCACTTCATTCACTTGCCTAGCATCAGCGCCTATCGTAGCTTGCCCCCACAGTTTCGTTTAATTTACCCTACTTGACAGTTTCGTTTAATTTGCCTTACGTGACAGCTTCGGTAAATTTATCTCATGTGACAGCTTCATCAACACTATATAATAGAACGCCTGGTGTCTCCTTATATAAATAAATTAAATATTTTTTGTGCGTAATTTCCCCTATGTTATTACAATGGGAATTTTCCTTGAATACAGGTAGGTAGATCTATAGACTTTCAGCTATATAGATTCTTAACCGCTGAAGTTAATTCCGTAGACTTTCTGATCAAGTCTGAGAATCTGTTGCTTTAAGTTCTTCCTTCAAATTCATGATATTAAAACCCGTTATTTTTAACGGGCATACACACTAGTCTACCTATACAATCAACTATGTATCTCCCTCTCTCTGTATCTGTGTGTGTCTGTCCCATTATTTCCTATCTATTACTGAAGAAAAATTATTGAATTGAAATCAGAACGGGTATGTATGTATTACAAGCATTGTATTGTGTATACCAAAGGCGCCGGATTACTATAAAATACTCCATTTTTTTCCGTTACTAGCTTTCTTTTCTTACACGGCTATGTTATCGGTATATACGCTTCAGAATAAAAGTTCTGTATACATTCATGAAAAATATTCAAATTATGATAGTACCATGGGTATAACCAAAATATATATTTTGTTTCATAGATCCTTAATTTTATCACTTCTAAACCAAGTAATTTCAACGGGTGCTATCAGGGCTATGTTATCGGTAGATGAGATACAGAACGGAAGTTCCGTATATATTAATGAAAAACATTACTTTAAAACACAATAATTCGTCGTAAGTTTTTAGTATATTCATTTTTAGAATACTTTTAAATTAGTCAAAACTCAATCGTGGAATTTTCACGGGAACCATCTAGTTTGAAATAATTCTTGTAACCGCCTCTATAACAGCTTCAGTCACTTTTTATAATGATAACTAGTCGACCCACACGTGAAAATTCACGTGTCTTAACTGAATTTTTTCGTTTGATTTGCCAGTGGATGCGGGCTTTGCGAAAGAGTTTCCACATTAAAGGATGTGCCTTTGGTATTCTTCGGTAGGGTACACAATACATGTATACCCTACCGAAGTTCCTCTTATCTAAATTCTTAAGAGCGTGACAGAAAGACGTACCAAACAAGCAGCAAGCAAGCAAGCAACAAACTTATATTATAATATAGTGGAATAATGAAATTTGTTCCATCCCGTTTTATTTACAACTGAATGGTGAAGAACGAATTCGCAATAGCCAGCTAGTCTGAAGTGAGTTAAAGTTCAGGGACAAGACAGGGAACTAAATTCAACAAATCAAGCGTAGGGTTCCGGAACTCGCATGTGTGTGTTTCCCCGAAACGAACTCGTATCCTGAATACCCTGAATGCTAATTATTGTACCCTGAAGTTAAGTAACCGCACAAGTACAATTAATGAAAGTACTTTATACGACCAGGAAGATACGGTGCCGTATGAGGAGATGAAATATTTTGCGGGTGAGTTTTCAACGCGTCATAATTTAGGAAATGTTTTTTCAACGCTTGTGTCATTAATGACAATAATTTTTCAACATAGTTATCAGGTTATATTCTTGTCTGTCACTCCTGTAGTACTCACTTCAGTCTGATTAAAGGTAATCTCTGTACTGAAAATTTCTTTAGAGAATATAAACTCTAATGTGTACTGAGAGTTCCAGTTTCCTATAGCGTTACTTTAAATGTTTAGTTTTAGCTTAATTTCATACTCTTTAATAAGAAAAACACACTGAGCGGCATTTTTAGGATTACAAGTCAATTTAAATCATAATTCAGGTTCACTTGCACCGTATGTTACAGTACAGTATTTACTGTCGGAAAGTAACTACGGTGTCTACACTCCAGAAAATAATGCATCTTGATGGATCAGGATGCCTGTTCATGGCGTGACCGTGACACATTCATACCATGCGCCACTTCTATAATATTTATCAACACACTAGAAATATTTGAAGCTTTTTGTCTCGAAGCTTTTCCTACATTAAAGAGTTATTGATCCGCTGTGTCATGCAGTGCACGATTTCAGTTCTGTGTTTTTGTAGGACATTCTCGGACAGGAGTCCGATGTAGTTCAGAAAAAAGATTCCCAGGCTCACTCCTCGGCCTTGTCGAAAGAGTTGTACAGGTTCTCTTACAGCCGTGTTTGAGAAAATTTGCATTATGAGGTGGAGATTTTCCCAAATCTTCATCAAGAAATGCAGATTTTTTCCAAAATGCAAGTACTGAACTAATACAATTTGTATTCGACACAAGGACTACTATAAACAGGACGTGCACCGCCATGTAGCTGACTGCTGGAGCGGAGGCCAGTTCACTGCGTTCTGTTATCCTCTATCTGTCATAGAGTGAACATTGTCGTAGTCTGTCGCTCGGTTTGAATCGGAGATTGTTGTTTGTTTCGAGGCACATTGCTGCATTTCTAAGTGGATACTGTTTGTTTACAATTACTTATTATATGTATTAAAAATGCCGAACAAGTATGGGGTTGTGAACTGTCGGGGTAATTAAAATAAGGAGAACAGGCGCCGCACAGTACCTTCAATGTGCCTGCTTCATGTCTGCCATCTCCAAAACTCACACCTCGCCCGGCGAAAGCTGATGACCAACACCTGACGTATTTCTTCAGAAGGATAAGATTACTTCATTTGATGCTTTCACACCTGAACGTAACCTGCAGAAGCAGTACAAGAACTTGATTATTTCAAGATCGAAAGCAAAGCTTGTGTGTTTGTTCATGACCGACAATTTCAGTGAATGCAGCATTCACTGTTATATGTTATTTTTTTACTCTCTTTCTCTGATATGTAACGCCCGTTCATATTAAACACGATATATACAGATAACTGTAATAATGATTACATTAAATCGATCATCAGCAAGCCATACCATACGGTCAACAAGTAATTAGAAAATACAATTTCAATTTATTAACAATTACAACTTTATGTTTTAAGTTTTCGCTCTCATAATTTTCCTTTTTCGGTCTTTCTCGGATGTTAAACATCCAATTCAGTTAAATGTAATGATGTCAAGTCTAAGCTGTACCTAAAGAAAATATTTCGCTTATCACCTAAAATGCGTATAATACCTACCAAGTCAAAATTTATATGTATCACCAATGATTATCTCTTAAGTCATAATTGAAAAAACGAAGTTTCATTTGTTTCCCCATGTATGTTCAACGTTCATTGCGTGATGTGAATGTTTACGTACATATACCCGTAGGTACTGCTGTTCTATCATCTATGATACTATGCAGAGAATACTTACCACTTAACGATTTTATGATAAGGCATCTTTAAAAACCAATGCCGTTACATTTCTTATGTACCAGCTTTATTGGAAATATACGTTTTTGTTTTGTTTGTTTGTTTGTCTGTGGTTGTCGAAAACAAGCCCACTTTGTGTTCCCCACTAACGCTCAGTGCGTTCAAGAACGGCATTAGTAGCACTGTTTAAGACTCTTCATCCCAACAATGGTTTGAGATCGTATATTCAGTTCGACGAAACTGTGCGCTTGGCAATGCACTATGACATCCCGTTTGACAAAACGATCCAAAATGTTGTCACTCTTCTTCAAGCTCACACATCAGCCTGTGTCGACACCGAGAAGGTGAAAAAGTTGGTATTTTTGACATGTCAGTTGGAACTTTTATTACAGAAGCAGTTTTCTATGAATGATTGTTTTTCTTTTCAATCATACCCAAAGTGTAATTATGAACAGCTCAGAGACTTTTTGGTGCTGCCATGCAAATGCAAGCTGCAGTAAATCACTTCATCTATTGACAAGGACCAGGTTCCGAGGGAAACATTTGACAAAGTCCAGACACAGCAGCTGAAGAATGTGTTTCTCTTGGTAGATGAAGTACAGATTGAACCAACTGTTCAATTTTCTGGTGGGGTGCTGAGTGGCATGGCCGAGAACAACCGAGACTGCAGGGCCACTTCTATGCTCTGTGTCATGATGAAGTCGCTGCACAAAGGACCTAGTCTGATGATTTCAGAGGAATTGACATTAACTGTCCCAAGATGTTCCATCGTCTGGCAAATGTTCTATTGAATGGACTCCATAACCTAGAGAAAGACCAGCAGAAGAAGGCAGTCCTTCTTCAGACCTCTGTAAAGAAAGCCCTGTTGGCTGACTAATCGCTAAAGTTTGGTAGGTTTTTGCATCTATGTCTGTTTGTTTATATGCGTAAATGTTTGTATGTTTGGTTGTTTGCATTGGAAAACGTTTAACTATAATCAATTTGTTAAGTCTAAAACTGCAGCAACTCGGCTTTCTATAAAGTGGCCACTAAGTTCATACAATAATACATGTTAAGTCCGGTTAAAATTGGTATTTCAAAGCATTACAGTGCTTTAAACCATTTAAAATTCACTGTAAAACCTTATTATTCCTTTTATTGCTTGAAAGAAGTAATTTTTGATCAATTTTTTCGATAGAAAATGTTATGTTACTAAGAATGCAATGGCCTCCGCTAGCGTAGTCAGCTATATGGCAGTGCACGTCCTGTTTATATAATAGTAGTCCTAGATTCGAAACAATATGATGACACTAAATCTTCAATTGCACAAAAAAGTTTTTGTTGTACGTTTAGTTGCCTTCGGTACGTAAATTATTGGACTCGAAATATTTAAATATTATAAATAACATTAAGAGAATTAGCGTCGCTGAAACACTGTGACAAGTTAATACCACATGAAATTACAAAAAATTATAATTTCTTTCTTAATCCTGAGGAGTAATTTTGTCACAAAAATAATTAAAAAATATTCCAAACCTCATGTCTCAAGATCACCTCATCGCCTGCACTTCGTGTGTGAATTTAAATCGCACTTAAATAATTATTTACTTCACCTCACCCGAATACTTTTACATTACTTGATATCTATGCATATGCTGACATAAGTTTTCAACTATCTCTGAGGTAACCAAGCTTACTTTGTCGCTGCAGAGTTTCATGGGCAAATACACGTTTTGTTATAACTCACTGACAGCCAACTAACTGTAGAATAATGCGTGTTAAACTGCAACCATTTGTGCCTGCGTACTGCAATCATTAGTGTCAACGTGCTGCAACAATTTGTAATGACTTGTTGCAACTTTTTGTATTAACGCATTGCAACTACCCGTGTTCATATTAACGTGCAACAATTATTTGTATTGACGTACTACAAGTATTTTTGTCATTGCATTACCATCATTTGTATCAAATAGCCGTAACTTTTTGTTGCAGAAAGCTGTAACGATTGTGTTAACGCGTTGCAATCCTGTGTGTCATCACGCTTCCATCATGTGTCAAGGAGCTGTAACCATTTGCACTGAAGCTGCAATAATTGTATTAACATTGCGCAATCACATGTGTCAAATCGCAACAACCATGTGCATCATTGAGCTTGAATCCCAATGACATGAAAAATATAGTGCGTTGTATCAAATTTTATGGAGATTCGCGCGCACAAATTCTTTCTATCCCCCCNNNNCCTGGTCTGCAAAAAAATAGTAGGGCTGAATACAGAGCTTTATGGCGTTATAACCTCCGTACAAAAGAAGATATATTGTATTCTGTATCGCATTCCCAACTGTCAGCATCATCCAATATATGCCTGCTTCTTGCATGATCTGTGTCCTACGCAGCGCATTCAAAGAAATAAGGAGTTTCTTCTACACAGGAATAAGTAGATCAATCTTAGTCGGTTTATAAAGGCATTTGTATTTCGTTAACATATTGTTTTCTATTTTGGAAGGTTGAATTCTTTCTGACTCTATCAATGCAATGCCGTTGTGACTCTTTATTTTAGGAGCAGGGTGATGAATTTTATTTCATATACAGTATAATTTAGTAAAAATTCATTTTATTCTAGATTAGTAAATTCCATCTTTATAGTTTTAAAAATGTTAGTGAGAAACGATAAATTACACAATCTTTTCAAGTAGTTCTGATACATAATAAATAATGTAAAGGTTTAATGCAATTTTGCTTAGCTTTGAACTGAGAATTTTCTGTTCAGTTTCTGAACAATGGAATTTTCGTGAAGTGTCTGTCCTTGCTATTTTACGATACTTTGCAAGAATATCGTTGACAAGAAGAAAATTATATTTTTTTCTGCATCAATTTACATTAACTAACGTGAAATTATAATATCAAATTTCTCTCACGACCTAAATTTAATCCATTGACAAAGAATTGACTTTTATCAACATTTGGATTATCTGGGGAAATAATTTTTTCCGAATAGTTTGATGTTTCCCAAGACACCCCTAGAACACTTCTTTAGCTCATTTCTAAGTCAGACACAACTTTAGATTTACGTCAGCTTGTTTTCTTGATGCACATTTTACATAATTCTTTCGAAGGTTTTTCAAATCATTCGTCTCGGCAAGACACATCGACCATAGCTTCATTTTTTACACGCCACAACACCCTTGTTTTTGTTGTCTTGTTTCGTGCTTATGTACACACATATTTTAATGGCAGCAATAGCTAATACAGGACCGGAATATAACGCTGAAGTTTTGTCCACAAAACTGCAAATAAATCGAACTCCTAAATCAACGCGGCATGTTGACTGAACCTGAGTTAAAAAAATCCTCTAATGGAAGCACGCATGTGTAAGTTTGAAATGAAGCTTTGAAGTCGGACATTCTGCTCGTAAATATTACATTTGCTTACAAATTAAGGGCTACAGGAAAATGAGGTCATGCACGTAAGTTGAAATGAAGGGAAACACTTTATGCTGTCATGAATTGAAGACGCTGGTTTGAGCGCAAGTGATAGAACTAAAACCTGCAATTTTTCAATTAACAAGGTAAGTTTAAGAAGTACGTTGCATTAAGAATGTGATGACTCATAGTGCTCTCGCTCTCAAGTTCTTGTATTTATTACGTCACTGAGCAAGACTTATGCTACTTACCCGACTACCATCGATAAAAAATGTTCGTTTAATACAAACAATTGATGTGTCTCTACTCTCTAGGCTCCTTTGAACATGAATTGGATTGCAATATAAATTCTGATTATTTTTAACTAAATTTTGTCTGGATCGCTTTTAATTAGTTATAATAGGCAACTTTTCAATTTCACACTATTCGAAACCTATCTCAAATAACCTTGTCTGTCGTTGTAGCAAACCTATAAATCATTCACAGAACTACGTAGCAGCTTGCTTTCAATAATTTCAATGATTCAATCACTAACACAATTTGCCGTGTCTAAATTTAAAATTTACACTCTCGAGTGTGTGATTTAGCAACACTTTCATAGGTGAGCTAAAGGAGTGCTCAAAGTTGTGTGACATTAACTTGTCAAAAAAATTTATTATGTAATTGCCTTCTCATTTTGATATTTGCATCGTCAAAAACTCCGTAACGCAGAAAAACCTAACTGAAGCAAAACTTTCGAGTTCTTCATCTTCATTTTTGTTCGAGTGGCTCAGACTTCTCAGGGGAATTGCAATCACGACCTGAGTAACTGGAGAGCAAACTTTCCTATCTCACTTTAGGCTGAATTTGTGAAAATCGCACCATTTAAGGTATCAAAAAAGCATGCGACCTGCGAAGCTTATCGAAAAAATGCTTTAAAAGTACACTGCTTAGAAACTACTTCGAATAGCATGAATACGCTCAAAGAAGTTCTGCGATGGCAAGTTTAGCAACAAAAACTTATATCCTTGGCCAATTTGAATGCAATTCATTTTTTTCTAGAGTAATGAAGTCAGTGAAGTCCCTTAGAGTTCTCGAAGGTCATCGAATCTAAATGTTTTAGGTGTATTATTTCCAACAACTCAGTTTGTTTTAAGCCCTCAACTTGTAAGAGAAAAATGAAACTTCCAGAATGGTCCCTGTAGAACAAAGGCCATTTACTCCGGAGCCTAATGGTAGCGCTCTAGGAAGCTGTTCGCTCTTAGGGGTAGAAAATTGTTGCGCCACTTTCCCTACGATTTGTCTATCACTTCTTCTATTGCAGAGCTCCTTATCCTACAGACGGCTTTAGTTTTACAATGCGTACAGTACCATACCATTGATACTCCAGAAAAGGTATGATACCCTGTGTCATTGGTATTCCACCATCGCATGGTACTCTTCTCTATCATTGGAACTATTCTTGCATGCATAAGCTTTCTAGCGCTCCAATGAGGACTAATTTTCCAAAGTTTTCTGACTGAAATTAACTATTTTCAGTCTGATGAATAAATGCTGGCCAGCAAGATGCGCAAAAAATGTATTCTTACGTTTTCTAATTTTTTTTTGGATTCTCTGTATCATGAATAGTTATAGAGGTAAATAATTACGATTACCATTTTTATTATTTATTTCATCAGCTTGCATCATAGCAGGGTGAAAGTACAGTAAAAATGTTGTTACTTCGATATTTCATAGAGAAGTTAAAACTCAATAATCCACGTACTAGTTGTTTTTTCTCGTCCAAGTTATACCATCTCACTGTTGAATGAATTATAACACTGAGAGGGTTATAAGTTATGTATATAAAATTTTGAGGGGTAAACTGAATTTATAATTCACTCTCGATAATCTGAATTATCAATAATATTGGTCTCGAAAGTATGCTACGTAAAGCAAGACATGACATCGAGGATGAAGGCACAGTTGCAGCATAAAATTTATCGATCATAAAATTAGAAAAGTTGTCCCGCCACACATGAGCAATTTTAAACTTTTTACAATAAAGACCCGAACGTGAGAGATGATCAGGACGCAGCCGTGGACATCAAGATAGTCAATATTTCAGTCATATTACATTCCTTACGCTTCTCCCTGGCCTATGCTTATTGATCACACTATTTATTTATAATATTATGTATTTATGGTAGTAAGAAAACGTAAGACTACATCATTTGTGCTTTTTTATGGCCTAAAGTTATTCATTAATTATAAATGAATCACTTTATCTGGAGAACTTAGGAAGCAAAGCTGGTATTAAAGCACAATAAAGTTCATGCAGGCATAAATAGTTCATAGTTTGAAATGTATTGTAAAAGAATGACATGAGCTGCTTACTGTCGGCGGCATGTGATTTAATGATATAATATTGATTTACTACTAATTTGAGAGGAAATGATTAAATTCAGGTACGTTTCCCAGCATACGCTCCAGGCAAGAACTCTGACAGCGTTCATAGCATCAGCTTATGGAGGAGCCTATTATTTTACCTAAAACTTCTATATATAAATTTATTAGATCATTTGAAATTTTAAAAAAATAGGCTTTTTGTAGGTTTCTTTTTGTCATGAAGTCTTCATTTTTGTCTTCATTCATTCGTTTATGATTAACTTCCTAATTTCAGAAACTTTATGCGAATTAAAACGTAAAATTGTCGCTTCTTAATATTATTTCGCGCCTAGAGTTTTTTTATCAGCGACTTGCTACAAATGTAAGTCCTAATACTAGTTTCTATTAATGAAATTGGCTTCGAATACTGGCCGTAAAAATACTAAGTACAAAGATAAAAATGTAGAGGAACACAAATAAAAACTCCACGGCAATTACAACCAATATTTCAGTTACTCACAAACTCCTGGGACGCACATGGGCCCATGCAAGCACCTTTTAGAATATTTTCTAGCACTCGTTTTGCTCGAGTTTGAATCTTTGTATTAGTTTTTCACCAATTGTAACATTTTTCTCACGTTTTGAAAAATTAGTTCAGATGAATTAATGATGAACTAATTGTTCACCATTGTTTATTGGTTCCACAACGCAGATTAGTTCCACTGAGAACAATAAATGTATCAAATTTTGGAAGCACATTTTATTTTAATCACTGATGCAAGGCATAACACAATAATTTAAAAACGTTTCAACTGAACGACGTATGAGTGAGACTGGCACACCCCCTTGCTTGGTGGCTGCAGTGGGGTGACTGAGGAACTCGCTGTCTATGACGGTCTTTGTTGCCTCTCCAATTCGAGGGAAGCCAGACTGAGAAAACAAGTCTCCATGTTTTTAAATTATTCAAAAAATTATCGTAAAATACATCGTAAGATGAATATTGATGGGTGACATCTTCCGAAGTCAAAAAATGTTCGGAAACGCAAGAAAGAATGTTGAGATGTAAGTGAAGAGTTAAAGAAACTGTTTGGTAACGCAAAAAAAGCTATGTTGATGGAAAATTAACAACGAATATGTTACTAATACTAGGTTTAAATAAGAAAAGGTTTTAGAATGACTCTGATAGAAAATATCCAATTCAATTGAAATAGTGTTCGAAGAAAAACCTCTAGAGCTTTGAGTGAAATAGTATTGGGAGACAAAACATCAAGAGCTTTGAGTGAAATAGTATTGGAAGACAAAACATCAAGAGCTTTGAGTGAAATAGTATTGGAAGACAAAACATCAAGAGCTTTGAGTGAAATAGTATTGGAAGACAAAACATCAAGAGCTTTGAGTGAAATAGCGTTGGAAAGAAAAACATCACGAGCTTTTGTTGAAATGGTGTTGGAAGAAAAATATAAACAACTTTGTGTGAAATAGTGTTGGAAGAAAAATCAAGAGTTTCGAGTGATATAGTGTTGAAAGAAGAACATCAAGGAATTTTCTTGAAATAGTGTTGGTAGAAGAATATGAACAAATTTCAGTGAAATAATGTTGGAAGAAGAAAACCAACAACTTTCAGTGAAATAGTATTGCAAAAAGAAGAGCAACTTCTTGTGAAATAAAGATTGTAGAATACAACAAATAATTTCACGGGAAATATTGCGGCATAGATATGGCTCTGAAGAATCAATGGAACAACAATAATAAAAAACATGATTTTCAGTTAACTTCAACACAATGAAAACTTGAAATTAAAGTAACACAGATGAACATCAGTCTAGACATTCGTAGTTTAGCAGAAACGTAAAATGCAGTTATATAATAATTCAATAACTATTCGTTTCATTACTGTTACTTAAATATTCATATCCATCATTTGTTTTAAAATGAAGTGCCGTGACTGATGACAATAGTTGAGAAAGAATGAAACAATTGGTACGAAATGCGACTAATTGTTCAGATGTTTTTCAGCTGAAGTCTTACATAAAAAACAAAGAGAAACTTCAACAGCGAGAATTAATTAAGAGCTGAAGCTCAACTTGGAAGATTCGAAAATGAAAGTCAAAGCTCCGTTCGAAATAAAATGAATGAGGGATTATCTTCGAAAATAATTGGTTCAAAATATCAACATAAATTCTAGGCAACGTACATAGTTTGGCCACGAGTTATTTGTGATTATTACATTTATGAACTTGTGTTACTGTTCCATATATTTCTGTTGAAGCATCTATACATTCACTTCTGCTAATGATCCATACATGTCTTTGTGATACTGCTTTACACGTACACTTGTGATACT
>VCRD01004334.1:25674-46977 GCA_006783055.1 Trinorchestia longiramus
CACATATCGGATAATATATTTTTTAATAAGAGGTATAATGACAACACTTATTTCACCAATCATAAAATATCGCTAAAATATTGAATATTTTTTTCAGGGGTGTAATGTAAATGGTGACGTGTAGGCTGTTTCTTTAGAAATTTTCGGTATAGGCTTTGCTAAAATAGATTTCAAATACGTATATTTGAGTCATATATGGGTCATAATTCAATAATACAATAGTTATGACATAAACATAAACAAGAGTCATGGCTCTTAACTAACAAGATTAATCTCTCGTTACGAATTAAATACAATCTGGACTGCTTAGGGTAAATTATTTCACTGAAAAAATTCTTGAAGATTTTTACTTTTTTATCCTCGTATACATTAACCATTTAATATCTTTATTATGTATTATACCTGTATCAAATAGTGATGTACATAGCAATTTTTTCTCTCAAATTAGATCCCTATAAACTGTACGATGATTACCTGTAGCAACACTGTTCCTACTAAATACGGAAACTATTAATTTTATGTTTTTTTCCACTGCAGTTGGCTATGATTAATTCATTCTAGGACTTTATTCCAGCCTGAAAATAATTTTTAATCACAATGAAGCTTTTAAAATTTTTACATCATCAGTTTTCTTACTGCATTTTTTCTACAACGCCCAGCGTTAAATATTAATACTATCTTCATCTGATACGTGTTACACAAAATACAGGGTGCAACAACATAACTTCCTTTCTTTATATGCATTTTGCTTTGAAAATAGGAAGTTATGTTGCCGCACCCTGTATGTAACTTAACCATTTCTGTATTCCAGGTGACGTGACTGAGCTCCTCGTCACCGTGAAGGCGTAACGACAAGCCTCAGCCTCATGAAATCTTCTTAGTCTTCTCTGTGGCACAGGCCAGCAACACAGCCAAAATTGAGCACTCCACATCTGAGGAAGTAGCTACATTGATAAGCCGTGCTTAGCGGTTTGATGTACGATGATCTCTTAAAGCTCGGGCCTGGCAAAGCCACTGGTCTCGTGAACAGGCTTCAAGCGACGGATGGACGGTCGTGAAAACCAAATTTTTAGAGATGCTCTTAGAAAGAGAAGGCAGGCTTCAGGGAAATAGACACTTGAAATTTAGATGTGCAGATTGAATTTGTTTTGTATGATGTACGTCGTAGCTTGAGTGCTGAGTAAGAAATGTTGTGAATGCTTGATTCTTTGATGCTGAAAGCCAGTTGGAAAAAAAGTGGCCTACAATGACTTGGGTAGCTTTCTAAGTGCTTGTGTCCAAGTCGTTGGAAACGCAAGCATCTATAATTTAAATAGAAATGAGTGACAAAGCTTTGGTGCACAGTTTTGTGAGGTATGTACTTCAAAAGCCTTACCTAATTTGACCTGATATGAAGTATAAATTAGACATATAGTCAACCTCATGGTTCTAGAAACTCAAAATCTCTGGCGTTTCATTTTGCTTAGGTTCAGAAGGTGAATATTATCAGAAATATGGTGGCACAAAAAAGAACATCGCTTCTGGTGCAAGAAAATCTAACAAAGCGAAAAATATTGATTTTCTGGATAACACAATGTATCAATTTCTTACAAAAGTTTTATGTATTGTAATTTTTTGCTCTTCAATTATAAATTTTATCTGCTGATTCCCAAAATGTAATTACTTTTTCTGTATCATCGACTGGTACAGAAATGCATCGCTTTTCAATGTCATCATTCATATTTAGAATTTTTATGTGTTCCGCTACTAAATGTATATGTAATTCTCACTTTCAGATCAATGAGTGAGTTCTTTACTTTTCAATATGGTTAAAGAGGATTTCAAAATTCTCCAGATGTATTTTGCTATGTGTGTGTTTATTATGTTGGCAAAAAGCAAGCATTACATAAAGTCGTGCGAGATGTCAAATTGTGTATAGCGTACAGGCTCTATTCTAGAATGGGTATGGGTGATCAGAACAAGTCATGGGCCTCTCATGTGATCAGTGGAAGCTGCTGATCTACTCTAGACGGATGACTAAAAGGTACAGGGAGGACAATGCCTTTTACCATTCTGAGAGCATGGAGAGAACCCAAAATCATTACGTTGACTGTTACTTTTGTAGGATTGATGTGACAAAGCACTGAAAAGTGAAAGGAAAACGAGCTCTTCAGTATCCAGATATGCCATCAACTAAAGCACCTGCTTCACATGATGACATCTTCCCAGTGCCAAACCACCAGAAACTTTAACTTAATTCCTATCATAGTTTTCAAAAGTTTTACTTTTAATAAACCTGAATGCTAAGTACTTACTAAGCATTCATTTTCTCAATGATGTATGGAATACTGATGCTATTCATGTGTTTGTTGAACACGCTGCATGTAGTTATTTTCTGCTTTCTAGATGAAAGATGCAATGGATATTTCATCTGAAGGATCAGCAAGTAGCAGCAGCAGCCACGAAATAGAGGAGGCGTTCGTACCAAGAACAGCTTCCGAGCCTCACTTTCCAAATCACTGTGAACTAGATGATTTAATCAGGGATTTAGGTCTTACTAAGTCAGGAGCTGAACTTCTTACATCAAGGCTGAAGGAATGGATCTACTAAGAGAAGACTGCAGGACATCTGTATACCGGAAACGACATGAAGAATTTGAGATTTACTAAAACATTAGTGATGATCTGTGTTATTGTAAAGATATTACTGACTTGTTTACTGCTCGTGGACATAAGCATGATCCTGCAGAATGGCAACTGTTCATACATAGATAGCTCAGCACAAAGTCTCAAAGCAGTATTGCCCCACAATAGAAATAAACATCCATCTTTGCTTCTTGCACACAGTACAAGAAAACTATGATAATGTCAAACAGCTTCTTCAGAAAATAATTTATGCTGAATTCAAATGGTATGTTTGTGGTGATTTCAATATGCTCGCCTTCTTGCTTGGCTTACTAGGAGATACACAAGCATTCATGTTTTCTTTGCTTTTGGGATGGCAGAGCTGATGATGACCCTTACAAGAAAATTCATTGGCCTTCACGAGTGGAACTGCACCAAGGAATGTTGAATGTTCTCAGACAGCCTCGTGTAGATTCAAACAAAATCTTATTACCCTACTCCATATTAAACTAGGGTAGGTTTAACAGTTTGTGAAGGCTTTAGATTTTGGAGAAGCTTTTCAAGAAATTTGTCTCATGTTTAAAAAGCTATCTGAGGCTAAGATACAGGATGGTTTGTGGATTCTTGGAAAATCACAAGGATCCTAATTACAAACAACTGGTATCAAAGCTTATTAAGAACTTAAGGAAGCTTGGTTGTCGAATGCCATTGAAAGTTCATTTTTTGCATTCTCACCAAGATTTTTTCCCCGAAAACTCGGGTGATGTCAGTGAAGAGCATACTGAGAAATTTCATCAAGACATCGCAACTATGGAAAGAAAATATCGAAGGATGATGAAATACTGCTATGATGGGAGATTATATTTGATCTCATGTCAGAAAAGGTGAAAATATGCATTCTAGAAAATCTTGATCGTCAACGCATTTCTAATCAGAAAAGAAAAGTTTTCAAAACATTTGCAGAGCAGATTTGTATTATTTCCTTTGTTCTAGCTAATATTGTACTTCCTAAATACTTTTTAATATATGAAAACAAACATATTGCTGTAGAGAAAGGTTGCGTGAATAGAGGAAAATATTAAATTAAGAATAACGAAAAAACTGTGAACGTTACGTCAAAACGAATGTGGTTTTTGAATTCAGTGACACAAAATACGTATATAGACATTGAAAATACAAATATACAAAACGTGTGTTACATGGTGTAATACATAGTTTTTCTTCATCGAATATTGAAAATAAGAATCTAAAATTAGGCTTTATGTTCGTAGCACGGGCTTAAAAGATGTAATTCAACCTTCACGTAACGATAATATTTTTTTTTGGTGTAATCCCATCACATTCTCATCTCCTCAACAGCAAGTCCTCAATTCAACTTTAATTTTAAATCTAGCCAAATAAAAAAGAAACTAAGACTCCTAACGTCACTTTAAATAAATTCAGGATCGACATTTCTGTCAGGTCCAAAATGCAGATTTTCTCTAGAGTAGCAAGAGAAAAATTCGGCACTAGTCCAATGCATTATCATTATTTCGTTTGAATGAAAGTGATCTCTTTAGCAATTTGTTCTAAGGGTTTTGAACTAGAAGTAGTTTCATTGTTTGGCATGAGAGCGTTGTCCCGCACACGTACTCGTATATATATATATATATATATATATATATATATATATATATATATATATATATATATATATATATATAAAATGAGGATCATTTCCACGAACATGCTATTGATGTTCTTTTTTTGAAGTGAAATTTAGTTCTTATGTCAAAATAAGAATATAATTTTCCTATGTGCTTTAAAAGAAATCATCCTAGAGGTCGAGAATTTTCCTGTAATAATCTGTATTTCAATGCAAGCTCACCGGGAAATTTCAATAAAATATTCACTTGGGTGTCAGTCAATAAAGAACTCATTTTGTTACTGAAATTCGAATACTCACAAAAATTCCACCTCTGTTTTTGTTCTCGAGGAAAGTAGTCCTGTTTACTGATTAACACTGGAGTCTGACGTTAGAAAATATTATGTAATATAAATTAAGATTCCTAAATTTCTTAAATTTAGAACAGGTCTTCAACGCCAGCTGTCATGCCTGTCACTATAAAAGAAGCTTCATTTTGTATGAAGATCTAAATGAACTCTTAAATATGATCATGAAACTTCAAAACAGTTTTAAATGAAATAAAAGAGTGGGATGCAGAAGTGGAAATCTTTTACGCCTTGTATTTCATAGGTAAATAAAGTCCAAAAAATCATAAAATTCAGGGAAAAAGATAAATGGTTATCAATATCTTTTATGTTACATTGCTATGGAGTACAATATAAGGTTGTGTTTTCTGTGGTATTTCATAAGCCAGTGTAGAAATAAATACAGGAGCAAAACTACAGATCATCCATACGACAAATTTTGGGAATTCAGTTTTGTTTTGAAAACGAAGCTATTTTGAATTAACCTCTGCTCGTTTTATACACAAGATTTCAAGTTGAACCTCAGTTTATTAAATTGTTTTTCCATTGGCCCTTCCGCTCACTCACATGATAGAATTAAATACTAAAAGTGAATGAGACCGTTCTTCGTTTCAACAGTTCAGCTTGAGACAGTTTAAAGTTTTTCTAATATCATCTGCAAACAAGACTGACCTGAAAGACTTGAAGAAAAATGTAAGCTTTAGAGCTGGTACGCAACTAACAAAGCTATGAGGTAACGGAATATTCTTACTGTAGTTTTTTCATTATCTAGTACCGTTGCTCGTTCTCTTCTTTGGGTTCATTAGTTGATCATATAGCAAGGAACCAAGCAGCATTCAATTGGAAATGTTGCGTGAAGTATCACATGGACCGTGACTGAAATGCTAGTAAGTGATTGAGGTGTGAGCACGTGACTGAAATATTTATGTATTATTGAATTGCATGTGCGTGATTGATACCTTCACGTCGGACGATATGGGACTTGGGTAGCAGCACAAGAATGAACCAAATGGTTCGTTCCTCTTGTCATATTTTATTCGATTATTAGTGTGTGTTTTCAAATTTAAATGTAAGAATATATTTTCAATGAAGCTAATTTACAGATGACATCCTTGTGTTGATGAAAGTGTTATTAGTACTGAATGTGCTTTCCAAATTAGGAAATTAAGCTCTATCGGAGATATGTAGAGCGTATTGATTATATAGATTATGGAGATGATGCAAAATTATATAGTATGGATTATCGATACCGCAAATGGAAGAGCAATATGGAAATGGAATGTGATGCTACAAACTCAATGAAAGGCACGACTCCACAACATACATCAAAAATGAGAGTCAGTTGCTTAGTGGCTGGATTGGAATTGCCAAATAATCCTTCAAAAGACTGCGTCGTCATTCCTCGTCGGCCAAATGCTAGATCAAAGACTGCAAAAGTTGAGAAGGGAGAAAACATTTTCATGGATTTGCATTAGCATGCAACGTTGCCTGAAATTCTTTTAGAACTACTGAGTGCACTGAGAGGCTTGCTTGGTCTGCTTGAAGCACGAATACTACAGGAATATTTACTTTGAATAACACGCAGCCAAACAAAAAGATAGCTCGTGCCACAGTGGTTGAGGGGTGAGCATTTCTGCTTACGATGTGGGAAGACTCTGGTTCAAATCTTGCTGCTACCTTGTTCGGTTTCTTCCCAATCATCGGTTGACGAGATTCACGTCCTGCTTACTGTTACGTAGTACGTTCGGTAGTTAGACTTTCGTCAAGTTCATTGAAGTCTCCCTACGAGTTTACTTTAAGTTGCAGCACCGAGGACAGAAGAAGTCACTGGGATCATCATCACAACTTCTAACCCATTATCTCCCATAATTCGAATTTTTCGAATTTTCTGATGATTCTCAGAATCCTAACATAACGTTGGCATCTAAACACATTGTATTCATTAGAATTTCTTTATTTTTTAAAAATGAACGTAATATGAGGTGATTTGAGATCAATGGGATGATATGGTAAAAAAAGCTCATTGATAATTAGAAATAAAATAATTACTCATTGTGACAAGTTAAACTGCATATAATGCAGTGAAAATATACAACACTAATAAAATAAACAATAAGTATGGGAATCAAAATAAACAATATATAAACTAAGAAATACTAGAAATACTCAAATTATACAATATACAATAAAAAAATATATATAGTAAAAATTCATTTCAAATACATTACGAATTTCAGTTTACTTCATAATTTTAGTAACTTTTCTAGTGATAGGAAGAAGAACAGCCCACACACAAAGTAACATTGCATTTGGAGCAATATGTTCTAGGCCTAGCAGTGCATGGCTTGGTCTGACACCTTCTTTGTTCAGCTCGTTTAGCAATGACGTGTCCTCTGGAGTCAAACCGAACGCCCATTGGGTTTCGTGAGGGCATGATTGCTTTTTACCTGGTAGAAGCCTGTTGCAAGCTAATTTCACATATGAGCTGCACACATATTTCCCTTCTAAATGATGGCAGATCATTAAGGGCAGCAGGCTCTTTATGGTCAGTGTGAATCAATTTATCTATAATATATGCATTCGCTACCGACATGTCTACTATGCGAATGAAAGAATGAAAAGTGGTCAATACCACTTTTACATCGAAATGTTGTTGCATATTTACTGATCAACCAATCGTGTTTATCGACACTGCTCATGAATTTGGAGTAGTTTTTGAACACATTAGGTTGAGAAATTGAACCTCTTGCTTCCTTTTCCTTCTGCTAATATTTCACTTTTTGTAAGGGTTCAAATGAATCATAATTAGTTCCAATAGTTACACATGTATTGTCCAACCATTTTACAAAAGAATTTCCTCATTAATGTCGTAGTCGTACGTTCTTTTCTTTCGCTTTTTCATTTTTTTTGGATCCTATCAGAGAGCATTTGTTTAGCCTGTTTTCAAGTACTGTTCGAGTTGCTTGAAAGCCAGCATTGCTAAGATTCACTAATAATTCACATCCAGTGAATGAATTATCAAAAAACTCATTATGTGACGGCGGTTCTTCCACAGCATCAAGCATATTCAGTAAAACTTTTGATCCAAGTAGTAAATCTGCACGTTCATTTTCGGAAGAGCTCTTGCCGCAATAAAGATCAAAGTTGTAACAGTAGCCAGAGACACCGCATAATGCTTAAAGCTTCTAACCAAATCTTATTAGTTTCCTTGTAATGAATTATTTGAGAGCGTTATGGCCGTAATATTTTACTATCATTTCATCCACAGCAAGGTGTTCTTAAGAAATACTAAACTTCATGAATGGTTTCTTTGCAGCTGAACTCTGTTTTCTTACTTTGAAACCTCTATCGTTTTTATTGGTCTCAGCTTCTCCATTGTGACAAAGATGGACAATACTTTACATTGCTTGAAATTTTGATCTTGACATTGCATCCTTCACAATTTGTATTCCTAAGTCTTCCTCATTCATCATTCGACCAGTAGTGTGTTTCTGAGGGTAATGAGTGATAATCATAAAATGGTAACACACCAATGAATAATTTTATATCATCTGAGTTTATTGTAGTGTAGGGCTTGTTCTTACCTACAGTAGCATAACGAACACTTTCTTTTACGACCTCAAACATTTCTTCCGAAAATATTTTTTCAAATATGTCGACTGGAGTTGAACATTTCAGTTGTTCTTTCATTTTATTTATATTATTTTCGTATGCTTGAAAACTTTTGTGAACTTTTGTACATTCGGGTACCTTGCACCTCCATGTTGGCACTGAATTACAAAGTTTTACTCTTTCTCTTTGTGATATTTTTTCTGTGATAGTTTAGACCTGATCGTGTAAAGAAGTTGCGACGCGTGTGTCACTCATGATACAACACATCCTCCCAATGATCTCATATGAGATCAGTCAAGTTTTAACGACTTTACTTCCCTGTATAGTATATATACTAATGTTTTGACACTTCATGTGTTAAATATATATGTTTTTGTATATTATCTAGTCGTTTTATGTCATATTATTTCACTAGCTGTAGTTTGATTTGATTTTTGTATAATTTTGGTGTTCGTAGTCAACTTTTGGTAATTTTAATGTTCATATTTCTCCACTTAAGAACTCACGGATTATGAAACACCGGTAGATTATTAGAGAAAAATACCTAATCTATTCAGCAATAACGCTAGATACGTATAAATATTGCCAATTTAATCACAAATTCGAATTTTATTGAGTAATCTCATATGAGATCAATATGAGATAATGGGTTAAGATGCTATTATTAAAAATTGAAATCCTCTGTATGTGTACTGTGTATTTGATTGGAAATAAAGTTTTTTATTTCTTTTTTGACAGCTGAATTTAACTGTGGAAGTGAGTTAGGTCGCATGATGTTAGTTCTAGTGTGTCTGGTGCATAATTATGTTCATTTCCGCAGTCATTTTATGATGCTTGATAACTCTACTTTCGACGACTGACCATAATGAGGTTTAACCGAACACGTAAGTAGTTTTGGAGTATAGTAATTTAAGCTTCTCATCATAATTTGCTTAGCCGACTTAATGACTAAACAGGCAAAACATAATCAACATAATCGGATTAAGCAATAAAAATTTTACTCCTCTATTACCATTGTTGATGCAGTAATTAGGAACACGTCAAGGACAGTGAACTAAAATCTTCTAATCCGACTTTGTCGAAATTATCGAACTAATAAGTAATATCGGCTGATAACTGAATGTCTGTTGCATATACGCAAATATACTCATTTGTCCTATGCTTTAACCCGGCGGAGAAGTAAGGCAAGGTAGTTATCAAGATATCTACATCTTTCAGTGAGTAAAATGCACAAGGTTCGAAAACGTGCCATATAATTTTGATTAACATTGGCTATCTTCTGACAGAAATGACGAAAATATGACCAAATTGAAGGGGCCTGGGCATTATTATTCTTAAGAAACCCGACAGCGGGACAAAGTTCAGCGATGCGAGTGTGCTGTTGTAAAATTCATGCGTGGTCGTAGCAGTGCTGTAAATAAAGCAAGTTCAATCATGATGTTGTGCTTTACTGCGGTTCCTACTAAAAGGAAATGAGATGTGCTATCTCGCCGAAAGGAAAGGACCTAATAAAATATTGGAAACCTCTGGCAAATGTCAATAATCAAACGTTGAAAATCTGCAGGTACAAATTATATGCATAGATTAACGATACTCATAGATTTCAATATCGACTGCACCGTACTTACGTTTCTCAAGGCGTTCTGCTTACATATAACGACGTTCAAAAAACTTCTCGGGAAGGTAAGGGGGAACGATATGAAGTATATACAGCAGGAACAAAGACCGATTGCTCGTATTTAGAACGTGCATGTTACATACTGTAAATGATAAATTTTAGGGAATAACGTAGAATAGTGAGCACCCGAGGATAGAACATGATGCAATTTAGATACCTAGACATGGTATTTAGGTGTGATTTGTACAGTTTTCCGTTCATTTGAGAGAGTGTAAATCCTCACAAACGAAGAGATTTATCAGTCTCTGCGTCGCATTGCTGTGAGGAGACAGTTGTGTCAATCAAGATTTCAGCCAGCGACTGTTCTAGTCTTCATATGTGAGAACTTCGAGAGCTCTGCCTCCAAAAAAGTTGAACTATTACTGAAACTGTTGATTTGTGAGGTTTTCCTATAATAACTGGGATGATTCATGTCTTTCGAACATGTTGGTGCTATTTGAATCTTTTGTGTTAAACGAAACATTCCGTGCATTGGAATAAAAGTTTTTTACCGGAGAGTGAATGATCTGACGGAAATTTTTAACCCTTTTTATTGCCATCATTCCTTCGATAAATAAGAAATCCTAGTTGGAACTCAAATTAAATTTTAACAGGTTGAATGATCATTGATATGTAACGGATGAAAAATAATAATTCATTGGTGCACAGATTAGAGAATACTCAAACATTTTTTCTCTAATACATCGGTTGTAATAGCTTGAATTTTACATACATAATTGAGAATATACCAAATCAATATTAAAAGTTGAGACTTATCGTTGCATTTTAGTTTTGTTCTAGACTACTGAAGAGGAGAATCTAAATCTTGCAAACACCTACATTCTTTTCTACAAACGAACAGAATATTCTTGAAAATTATTTAGAACTTTTAGAACATAAACACATTAGTAAAGAAAAATGAAAGTCACTTTTAACGTTTTTGGTCATGTCACCTGAAGATCTGCTGACTACTGGTGACACACAGAGTGTCTGTGCGGTGACACACAGAGTGTCTGTGCGGTGTCATACAGTGTCTGTGCGGTGACACATAGAGTGTCTGTGCGGTGACACACAGAGTGTCTGTGCAGTGACACACAGAGTGTCTGTGCGGTGACACAGATGGTGTCTGTGCTGTGACACACAGAGTGTCTGTGCAGTGACACACAGAGTGTATGTGTAGTGACACACAGAGTGTCTGTGCAGTGACTGCATCGTGTCCTAATGAAAACACATTTCATTGACGGTATTTTTAAATTCTTTTCACGTCGACCTGCATTATATAAGAGTACATCTGTGACTCAGGAACCGAACTATTATTCAGATTCGTAATAATTACTTGAATTTGATGCATTGGAATCTTTTGGACGACTTTTTACTATTGGTTGGAGGGTTTGTAAAAGACGCAGCAGCGAAGACAAGGATGAGTTTTGAAGGATTCTTTCTCGCACTTTGCGGATTTTGGACCGTCTTTTAGGACCCAACGTTGAGATTGATTATTGGATAAAAACAAAAACGGACCGATCGGAGAAGTGGCGGCCAATGTAAAGGCTTTTCGCCGAATTTTCCAATGCCCTTGAGAGATAGTGGAGATTATCGGGTGGACGTCTCTGAAAATTTTTACAGTAGAACCAGAATACTTTGTGGCTGAGACAGAATATTTTCTAATCCAAATAGAATATTTTGTTGTCGAGAAGGAATGTTTTGTTACAGAAATAGAGTACCTTGTAACAATTTTGGAATATTTTGTCGCAGAAACAATATTTTACATAAAAGGCACAGCAATTAAACAATGGTCAGAGTGTATCAGAAATGTGTTTCACTGAAATTCATGTTATTAATATTATAATCCTAGTTTAACCACTGAAATTCATAATAATTCACAATCGTTAATAATTTTTAATGTGCTAAACCAACATCACGTGAATGCACAATTCGTTTGTACTTGATTGGGTAATTTCGTACGTTGTTGTGTTAAAGACGTGGATGAGTAAATAAAAGATGTGGATGATTTTCCAACAAAAATGACTTGTATATGTATTCTATGTAGGTCATCTCTAACAGCAGTGGTACATGAACGTCTTTTTAAACTCGGAGACAGAGAGACACTACCTTGTGGGGGATAATCGAATTGTGTTTCGGCACCAGAATGCATTTTTGCCTGTTGTGTCACGAGGGCCATGAGTTTTCGGTGTCCTATAAAGGGAACCATAAATTGCAAACTCACTATAACGGAAGCCAAAAATTTTAGGTGTATTATAACGGTAGCCATGAATTTTGAGTGTACTATAACGGGAGCCATGAATTTTGAGTGTACTATAACAAGCGCCATGAATACTCACTGTACTATAACGAATTCATGAATTTCGAGTGTACTATATAGCAGGTGTTATGATTGTTTACAATACTGTACTATACCAGTAGTCATGAATTCTGGCTGTGCTAAAACAGGAGCCATGAATTTATGTGAAAAAGAAGAATCTGCTCTCTAGTGTGGACGTAGAAGTAATATTAGAGGTGGACTGTGTTTAATTACTGGTATCATGTGTCGCATGTTTCATGTTTTTAACCAGGAATACAAATGCTAACGCTGTTCTCTACGAACACAAATAGAACACATTGACCGTTGAAATGTCGGAAACCCAAACACTATCTGTCACTATTGGAATAAATTTTACTTCAGGTTTTTCATTTTTGTTTTCATATTCAGTTTCACTGTCAGGGTGCAGCTAACACTACTCTCGCATAAATATTTGAAAGACAAAAGTCTGTTCTATAAATTCAATGAATTAATATAGTCAATACCTTTGTTTCTTTACAAAAGTCTTAGGAAATCTTGTTTACCATGGTTCATGTTTTTTAACCCTTACATGCACACTCCATTTCTAAAGCCCTCTCAGTGAACAAGTTTGTCGCTTAGTTAAGGGAGCTTTTTCTCAAAACATTACATCAGAACACAATAGTTTGCATGGCTGCTGCTTTCACAGCAAAAAATTTGCAGCTGTTTCTCAACATTTGGTCCTCTGTAAATTACAGCGACCAGTTCACTGCCTAAAGTTTCGTCAGAGTCTCAATTTAAATGAGTTTATGTAAGGTCTTCTACTCGAGGGCATTCGAGCTGCCTCTCAGGGCAGGAGTAGCTCAAAACTTCACGCTAAACACCCAAGGGAAACTTTTTTGTGCGCTCAAAATAAACAGAATAATAACGCAAGTCCTTTCTGAAGGACACCAATTATTTTCTCTTTCAAAGTTGGAGAATAATTTGCATTCGCCTGGGCCGCAAAAACTTGGCCCACCTCACAGAAAACTGAAGGCAAAATGCAATCAGTGTCTCCAGAGGGAAAAACTGGCTCTGTGATGGAGCGACGGGCTAGTGCCTCTACGTCCTAGCGAAGATTAATGTTTGTTACTTGATCTCGAGATTATTAGACTCTGGAAATTACACTGTAGTAAAACCTAGTACAAATATTCGGAAAACTTAGAATTTGAATATGAATTCCGAGTATGGTGTTCTTGAGTAAGAAATTTTTGTTTATTGTTTTGTAAAACAGCTGTAGGAAATTACTAGGCGTTCTAAAATTGAGACTGGAGAAAAAGTAATGTAAGAGATATTGCAGGATACAATTTGTAACGAGAGATTAGAACTACATACAAAATTTTTAAAGTATTGAACATTACCTTTTCTGAGGCCACGGTAGACTCCTGCTGTGCTGAGGCCAGTATCATACGTAGATGTGTTACACAAATGTGACATAATTACAACACAATAAAATATTACTCACATACGAGACATAACAAAATGTGACACATCTGCAACACAATAAAATGCTACACACACGTGACGCAATAATATGTGACACAAAGGTAATACAATAAAAGGCTACACACATGTGACGCAATAATATGTGACACAAAGGTAATACAATACAATGCTACACACATGTGACGCAATAATATGTGACACAAAGGTAACACAATAAAATGCTACACACAAGTAACAATATAATGTGACAAATACAACGGGAGGAGGAATTCAGTTCGCTCTTTGATATGATTTTATTTAAATATTTAAAGTGCATAACTTCAGGCGAGATGACGGCATCTGAACAGAAATTATTATTAGCTCATTATCATTTTCTGTTTTAATATTTTAATTGAATTTTTGCATCTGTTCAATTACTAACGAGAAATTAGATTCATCGCACTTCAATTGCACTCATTATTCAAAGAAATAATTAGTTTAGATAATTGCATACTCTCTGTGTGTCTTTCAAAGAACGTGGCATTTAATTTTCGTACAGTTTTAATGAATACTCATCAGTACTCGGGAAGAACGAAGAACGAACACGCTTTATTTCTAATATAATACACAGGACATGTACTGTCGCCGGGTTTTCAATTCTCTATGCCAACATCTTGCAACTAGTGATGTTACTGCCAGTGACTGTTCCTGTCCTTTGTGTTGCGACTTGAGGTAGAGGCTCGTAGGGGTGCTGGATGAGCTGGTTCATGGGAAAATAGTTTGCCTGTTTTTTTGCGTCGCAAGTAGGAGAAATTTGAGTAATCCATGGAAACTCGAAGCAGAGACTTACGCATGCCATGAGTAACAAGCCTAACGAGTAACACGTCCCACGAGTAAAAAGTCCCAGAAGTAACACGTCCCGCGAGTAACACGTCCCACGAGTAAAAAGTCCCAGAAGTAACACGTCCCACGAGTAACACGTCCCACGAGTAACACGTCCCACGAATAACACGTCCCACCAGTAACAAGTCCTGCAAGCAAAACGTCCCACGAGTAACCCGTCCCACGAGTAACACGTCCCACGAATAACACGTCCCACCAGTAACAAGTCCTGCAAGCAAAACATCTCACGAGTAACCCGTTCCACGAGTAACACGTCCCACGAATAACACGTCCCACCAGTAATGAGTCCTGCGAGCAAAACGTCTCACGAGTAACAAGTCCCACGAGTAACAAGTTTTCCAGAGTAACAATTTCCACGAGTTACAAGTCGTGCGATTATTCCACTAGTAACATCATTGTAAACCTACGTAAATTTCTTAGTTTAAAGTTTCACATAACAATAAGATACCTCATTTCTGCTTGAAATTTTATATACTAGGCATAAGAAATGATGTACATACATCCTTTTTGAATTATAGGTTTCTTTTCGGAGTTCAAATCTGTAATCATTTATACGATCATAACAGAGCTCACCCTCTATGCTCTATCAGTAGTTAACATTTGACTGCATTTGTTGTATTTGCTGCATGTTTGTCCTGTGGTTTTCATGTTGAGTAACTATCAACGTTATTGTTATGTAGAATGCTTTTCAGTGCAACGTCTCATATATGAGTTAGTTTTAATACACTTAAACTTCATGTGGAGATTTTAGCACAGTAATAAAGGGGAGAGGATGAAAGGAGTCATCCTATTTTATTTGTTCAAGATTAGATGGAGTTATGAACTCCTTCGAGCAACTAACTTGTATTTTCATGATCTAAGAGGATGCACAGAGATCAGATATTGTGGAAATAATGAAGGACAATAATTCATGCGTGCCAGCAATAGCTCACTATCGTTTCATTATTGTATTAGTCAAAAGTGCTAGGTGAAACAATCATTATTTGAATTGTTTCTCTTTGTTGCAGCTAGTCATATAGACGTCTATTTGTACTGATTTGAGGATGCAAGTAATAATATACAATAAGAATAACATCACAGTACAGTTTTTAAAGGAATTGACCTACCAGACCAGGGACACAAAATTTCAAACCCACAAAACAATAGCTGCTAATTATAATACGTAAAACATTACTGGAGGTAAAGCCTCCATAGAAGCAAAAAAGGTCAACGTTAGAAAGCAAAGTTACAGTAAAAATTTTACATTTAATTTTTTCGAACCACATAGTCCAGGGTAAAGCTCAATTTTAAAAGCATATATATTTTCTGAATAAAAAAGGGCTGATAAGACAAACACATAAAATGCTTGAAAAATAATGAAAGCGATTATTTAGCTACACTATAAAC
Organism: Trinorchestia longiramus; assembly: GCA_006783055.1. NCBI lineage: Eukaryota > Metazoa > Arthropoda > Malacostraca > Amphipoda > Talitridae > Trinorchestia > Trinorchestia longiramus. The sequence continues at coordinate 41,546 of VCRD01004334.1, forward strand.
GGCTGTATTGAAACTTTATTGCTGAGGATACACTGTTTCGAAGTAGGTTGTCGGAAGATACTGTTAGAGTTCACGCATTACATGGTTTTTGTACTTGCCACAAAAAAGCTGTTCACTCGTATTTTCTTGCAGTTCAGACGGGAGTTAAAAATGATGATCGACTGAACTAACGTAAATTGCTTTTCTATTTCTAGCCTCACCGCTGGTAAATTAAATAATTAAATGAAATACTTTATTACGAGCGTGGCATGAATGAGTGCACAGATGAGGCTCAAAATATCAATAAAATATTCGAGCACAAAGTATGAAGCTCTTTTTATTGCTCTATGAAATTTAGATGAATGAATGAATAAATTTGATAAAAACAAATGGTACACAAATTTAAACGGCAATACGTTCAAGTTGTTATAAGTACGTTTGATATGAAATGTTTTGATGTTATAATCGAGTTCTTTTGATAGAAGCCTGTCCTTTTGTAAGGTGCTCATTTGTTTATGTAGAATTTTGTGTAATGTAATTTCAGGTGAATATGATTTGATTTGAATAGATCTATTGATGATCTGTGGCAACCAAAAACGGATAAATTTCTCAGACATTTGATTAAAAATAAAATTCAATATTATTCATCCAGTTGCTCAATATAAAATTCATTCTTTATTTTCCAATTATGTCAGCGAGTCACCATTTTAAACACTGCTATTGTATTTTTAGGAGCGGAGCTGCAGGATTATTATTTTTAAGAAATACTTTTCATTTCCATAAAAACACTAGGGATTAATACTTCAGGTACTAATTATGTAACAATTAGAGTGAAACACCTTCTAGCTAATCCAACGTTTTAAATAAACTTACTTTCAATTTTTTTTTTCCAATTTTTATGTATATTTCGTTATTTTCATTCGTAATTCAACAACAAGAAAACTGCATCTAGAGCTTAAGACTTCGGTACTGTCCAGCTTACTAAAAATTGGCTTGTCAAAAATGTGCTGCATGACGTCAGACCAAAATGCTTCAACAATTTGTGGAATTTTTTCTTCAAAGTAAACCTTTGAAGAAAATGCTGTCAACAGCCGCTGGTTTTAGCTCTCTATTTTCTGTGTGGTTCATTCAAAAGTTACTTCTCAGGCAGAGTTTTGGCTGAGCTTCAAGGGAAGTTGATCAAATTAGCAAACTTGCTAGGCAGTAGGCACAAGAGCATGTGGTTGTAAATAGTGCTCATCATTTGGTCTTCACAAACGTGCTGAGAAAACTTCAGATCAGATTGATCATCTAACTATGAAGATTAATAGAGGAAAACTAGTGCAAACTTTATGTGTACTTATTTATTCACGGCGGGTTTCTTTAGTAAGATTTAAACTTTTCTACTGCTTATTTCTTTTTCAGTCGTGACTATTTTAAAAATCTAGTTATGATTATAATAAATTCAAATAGACTACGCTGACCAAAAGTCTTCTAATGGAAAAACATCGATATAGCTGCTTTTATGAAAATTCTGTTCATATGTCCGTAGAAGTAATAATACCAGACACGAGCAGTGATGCAATGAAAGAACTATTTTAATCAATTTTTGTTGTTGATGTGAGACTTTTTTCTTCTAAGATCAGCAACTCATCTGCGAGAAAACTTCGTAAATTGTACAATTTATTTACAGTCAATTATTTAGGCGTTGAAGAATAAGTATACCGGAATCACAATAAAAAATGGTATTATATTAATAACTTGACACAAGTTATCTCCGTGAGAAAGAGATATTAACATGCAAAATATTTGTTTCAAGAGCGTAAAATAAGTGTGATCTTTTCCAAATTACAGCCTGTCAAACACCTGTTTCTTGAAGCTACGCGTATGAGAATCACTGACTCGAAAAAAATTAATTCCAAGTCTCACATGTTTCTTCAAGTCAGTATATGCATGTGATACATAAAAAAGTATGAAGAGTGAATGTTTCTCAAAGTTGCTGGAAGCAATGGAGTCAAACTGAGAGCTGCACGCTACTGTCAAATGAAGGAGGAAAGACATTGACGCGAATAGAAGCGAAAGAGCTGGAAATTCGGCGATTGCTAACTCGACCATTGTGAATTTTGCCGCCTTCTTTTAGAAAGTCGTCTAACTTTTTGCCGATGATTGAACTTCAAAGCTGACATGACCTAGCACCGATGCCTACGTAGTCAGGGCTTAGGGATGGATAGAACTAGCAATCTCCGCTTGTCACAGAAGCAAATGCAGAGCTGGTTTTATCATCTGTGCAGGCGGATGAGAAACATACTTCTATTTTCAGGAGAAAATAAGCTTTTCCGGTTGGTAAAATCGAAGAGAGGCTTTCCTATTTTCTCGATAAATAGGAATATGAGGATTTTTTTATTTAGTGGATGGGAATTCCTTGGTAATCTGGCGAACTATTATGCTGTGTTGTTTATTACAGAAACAAAATGAACAATTTTTCATGATTTGTAGAAGTGCTTCAAGTGTTATTAGTCCTACTAAAACCAAAATACAGTTAACAACAAAATTATTCGCACGCCCACCAATGTTCAATACTACTAGTCATTTCTTAGAATTGAATGCTCGTATGGTTCCAAACTTTTAATATGTTAATAAATACAGGGAAATAATGTTAAAACTCACTTTTCATAGCGCCACATTTAATTTTTTAAATTTAACAGAAGCATCATTCCAAAAATGTGTTGACAATAATATTCTTACAGTTCAGCAAGGGAACATAATGTCGATATTAATGGTCAATAGTATGACCTTCCACCTTGAAAACTTCCACCGAACGTTTTTTATACTTTTCAATCAGATTTAAATATTTTTGCGCTTGAATATTATTCCTTTTTCAATAGCTACATGTTCTATTTCTTGAAGATTTTTCGCAGCCGGACGATGTATTCGAACTTTCAATTCTCACCATAAATTTTCATTTGGATTCAATGCAAGGCTCATCGAAAGTCATGGGAAAACTGCAATTTTAATTTTCTGGAGTCATGCAGTAACAGATTTAGACGCATGTTTGGAGTCCTTGTCGGGCTGGAATTTAAGCTTCCGGCCAAGTCAAACTTTAGGTTTTCATTCAATATCTTGATGTAATCATCAGATATTATTACTCTTTTGATTGCAATTAAATTGCTAGTTCCACTTGAACTAAAACAACCCCAAAACATCATGACTTCAACTCCATGTGTAACTGATGGCACTGGGTAACTAGGGAGAAAAGTTTAATCTTTGTGGCGTTAAATCTTGTTTGCCTCATTATATCTAAATAATTCAGTTTTTGTGGCATAACTTCATACTACTCTTTCCCAAAAAGAATTTTCATCCTCGATTAAAGTTTTGATAAAATATAAACATGTTGAAATATAGTGTGGTTTATGAAAAGCCGTCCGTCGTGGTGTATGTCCATGTAATCCATTCCTATTTAGACGACGTTGAATTATACAAGTAACTACACTGATACCCTGCGTATTCAAGTCTTTGGCAATGTCCTTCGATACAGCTCTTGTGTTTATATTATCTTTGCGACATTTTGCGCGCAGCTCGTGGTGACAATTTCGACGGTTTCCCGCTCACAGACAGAGCCGCTGTCGTTCCAAACTTTTTAAACTTCTTGATAACATATGGTATGGTAGTTCTAGGGATAGCTAAACAATTTGAAATAGTTGCGTAACTATTATCAGACTTGTGCGAGTCAATAATTTTAGCCTCAAATCAACGCTGAGTTCTATTGCTTTAATCATTTTGCCCTCAAAGTGAGAATGACAATAATGATGCTCTAATGCACCTCTTTATGTTCGTTACTGAAACTTTCTAGAATATTCGGGGAAATAAATATTCCATAATGCTCTGCTTGTACAAACCAGAAGTATGAATTCTTTAAAATTAGATAAATTGAAACATTTAGACTGATTTTCAACATTTTTCGAATGTTTTTGTCAATTCATGTTTTGCAAGATGTTCTTGTTAAATTTGTTACATCATATCTTTTGATTTGAAAATTACGTTTTAAATTTATTTTCATGCACCCATAAACCTACAGATATGTATGAAGTTTATTTACATATAATAGGTATATACAGAGCTTATAATCGTACGAGCATTAAGTTTTAAGAAATAATCATAGCATTGAACATGGGTGGCGTATGAATAATTTTGTCGCTATCTGTATTTACAATTCGTTCCACATTGCCGCAGTTGAAGAATGAGATAGGAAACCTTTCATATGGAATATAGAACAAGAAATAACCGTTGATTTTAGTTCTATGGTTATCGCTGAATTAAAACAAATTAGTATTTTACTGTCGACAGAGATACAATAAAAACCTTTCTGTCTTTAGCAAGTTGAAAACAGAAAACGGAAGGATACTTCTTATTTTATTTTCACATAAATTTAAAGGGTCCTTGGGCATATAAATGTTCGTTTTGAGGTAGAGAAACTGTTTATGAATTATTAATGCGATAAGACAATAATTTTCGAACAGCGCTGGCCAATTCAGGTACACATATATCCACAAAACTCTCCAGCCTATTAGATATATGTATTATATATGCATATATTTGAAGAAGAAGATTCTCCTAGATTCTTAAAATTATTTAGATACTAGAGTCACTTTGACTGTTAAATTTATTTAGATTTGCTCACAGTCACCTAGCCTCTTAGGTTCACTTAGATTCTGACAGTTACTTAAATACCGTCAAAATAATGATCCACTAAGATTCTTAGATTGGCCTAGATTCTTTAATTCGCTTAGATTCATTAACAAGCTCGAAGATCTTACCAGGAAATTAACCCGTGGTCGCATCTCTTAGTTCCCACCAGATGATTCGTGTCCAGTTATGCAGTCATGCGAGTACAGGCTGTTTCGTAGCAGACAAGTTCCAGTACAACCATTGTAGTAATTAATTTTGCTTCTTTCTAGTCTTTTGTGTTGATGATAGAATTAGTGAGTCTATGTTAACATAGAGACTAAGGGTTGTACTTACGAGCGGAATTTCCATAATGAAGACGCAGTTGCATATTCATGTGTTCTTAACTATAAAATGACGCTGCACCAAATCATACTAACAAAACTTGAAATTAATTTGTGGTGGGTGAGAAGATTATGGAAATGTATCATTAACCAGGCGCTTATTTTACATGATTTTTTGTTGGACAAATTGAGCATATTCTTAGTGTGTCATAAACTATATGTGTTTTAACGTTGTGATTGAAAACGCAAAGATACAACAGCATTGCTTATAAGTTTAGTTCATAGATACATTATGTTCAATACATATACACACCAATGAGTTCAGTTCACAGACACATAAATGAGCTTAGTTCATAGATATACAAATGAGTTCAGTTCACAGATACACCAATGAGTTCAGTTCATAGGTACACCAATGAGTTCAGTTCATAGGTACACCAATGAGTTCAGTTCGCAGATACACCAATG
>VCRD01004335.1:7159-36585 GCA_006783055.1 Trinorchestia longiramus
CTCAATGAAATCTATTTATTCACGAATCATGAATACCTACTAGTTTGCTAAAATGTGTGTTAAACGTGACAGCTGAAGGTTTCGCGTGTGTAGCAGCTTTGCAGAAATTTTAAGATGTCCCTTTTCATTAACAATGAACAGTGTGGTAAGAATCACATTGCAGCATTGGTTCGAAGTATCAATGTAAAGTTGCTTATGCCAGGTGTGGCTACGAATTGAATAAAAGCCAACAAGAGCAACCTGAAGAACCTATTATAGTAATGGTCTTATAAACTCGTTTTGTAAGGAGAGACGAGTAGAATTTATCGCTTCTAATTGCCTAGAATAGTTGCAAGCAAGACCCTTTACGTGTGAAGAGGAGCTGCAAGCAAGTTTCCTGTACTGTGTGAAGGTGAGGCAGGTTTGGGTCGTGTCGAGGCTGTTTATTGATCTCGTGAGGGTGGGCGAGCTACACGCACCTCTGCGCCATTCTCTCTACTCTTAGGCCACCGCTGCTTCATAGAAAACAGACCATGCGCCGACAAAGAAAACGGTTTAAAGAGCAAGTTGAGAAATTGAAGGTCGGAGGGTTCGCGTAGCTACGGGGTGACTTGATTAACCCTTGTGTGGTATTCATATAGTTGTTACTCAGCCAGTGCTTGTGGGTCTGATGGACTCGTTGTATTTTGTGTTTATAATACCTCACAGTCAAACACTTTTATGTTACAATACACAACAGATTTTTACTTCATCCCAATTACAAGCAGTATAACCAGTGAAAATGTTCGCAGAAAAAATGAAAGCTGGTTCCACGGACCCGAACACCATACAAGGGTTAATACATTAATTTTACGTATAAATATGATAAAAATGAATAAGGTTTTCTTGCTCATGCATTCTCACAGATAGTGAAGCAGAATAGCGAGAAACTTTGTGATTTTCTCCATCAAGTTCACATTTAAAGTGCGAGAGATTGCTTAACCTTCTTTGTCGTGTTCATAGAAAGCATGTAATACTATTGTATAAGTTGATTTTTTGTACAGAGAATCGAGTACAAAATAGTTAGGAACTTTTAAAAGTAATGAGGAGTTTGAATATCGTTTGCAAGTCTTTGAATGCAAGTAGTACTTACGTAAATGAATATTATTTGCTTCCCATTTATTGTAGGCCAATGTACGCAAAATAATTGTTAGCTTTTGCAATGCGTGTAGCCTCAATTTTATGAATACAAAACCCGTGTTAAGAACTGAATAAACCCACAAATTCAATTGTTATCCTTTTAATTCAATCTATGTAATACCTGTTTGATGTGATTCTTAATATAGGTATGTAAGAAATGCAATGAGGTCCATACATCTGTACGTACTGAAGTATGACGTTGACGTGTGAGTTTAGGTGAGCATCGACTTTATGTGGTGTATTCCTGCACTGATTCTTGTAACATCTGATAAAAAAAGTTAATTAGGGTATTATTTACAAGAGACTCAGTTCCAACTCTGAGCTTCAATACGTCGGAGGTGAAATACACACCTTCATAGAATTGCCGGGTATTTTTTGATACCAGCTAGGCGAAAAGAGAGCTCGGCTTTACGTTTATATTTCATGATTTCCGAGAAAATGAGCATTTATGTTTGCATATTTACAAAATCAGATTTTTTACACTTCTGTTTGCTCAACTCGTTTCTTAATCACTTGCAAGTTGGTCTCCTGATGTTTGGCCACTAGTCGACCACCACTTCACAATTGCCAACCGCCAGACTCTATTAATCGACCGGCTCCCACGACGCAATTTTATGTGTCTCGGTGGAAAAATCTGGAGCAAATATAACTCTGTCTGGAGACGAGGTGGAAAACTTGCGTCGTATGAGCAAAGTTGCTCGGCAGCTTATGATACAGAGATGAAAACGGAAGGTTTTATAGCACACAGAATCTTGAGTTCTTTCTCGTGGCTGCCGAAAGAGCTTACAGCATAGGTGACAATAGGAAGGTTATAACAAGCATTTCTAATTTGAAAACCATTAAGGAAAAGTTTGATCTGTGGTCTATAGAAACATGAAATCTCTGTAGGCAGTTAAACAATCAAGTGACTCGAAGACCTAGGCTACTGTTCTTCCGAGGGAGCTTGAGTTTAGTGGACATCACAACATAGTAGGATTCACAACTTTCTTAGAATTCGTTACTTAAATTTACTTTCGGTAGGCCCCCTAGAAGGCAAGAATCTCAAAAAGCCTGTAAACAGTTTGCCTTGTCAAATATGATTTATTTGTTCTAAGAAAGAAAAGTGGTTTGTGTCATGTAACTGGTGGGGCGGTAAAAGAAACAGACCAAGTTTAGGCTTTATTGGAAGCAAAACAAGTAGTCTCAGATATGTGTGAGTTGGGGCTGGGCCAGCTGTGAGGCCCGGCCAGCTGTAGGGTCCGGCCAGCTGTGGGGCAGGGCCAGCTGTGGGGCAGGGCCAGCTGTGGGGCAGGACCAGCTGTGGGGCAGGGCCAGCTGTGGGGCAGAGCCAGCTGTGAGGCCCGGCCAGCTGTGGGGCAGGGCCAGCTGTGGGGCAGGACCAGCTGTGGGGCAGGACCAGCTGTGGGGTCCGGCCAGCTGTGGAATTGGGCATGAGTTGCGAGTCAGGAGTCAAATACTGTGACAGTTTATCTTCAAATTTTCTCGCTTGGTTCGTAAAATTGATAGCTCTACTTGAGACAAGTTTACCATGTCAAATGTGGTCAACGAACAAAAACGTGTCTGCGTACCCAATTCTGTAAGGAGTTTGTTGTGAAAATTTACTTTTGGTGGTTAGTTCTTACTTGCTGCACCGTTCTTGATGCATCATCTGGCTCTGGAAAATTCGGCTCATTTTAAAAATTAGTTAGTTTTGATAACACATTCTAAGGAATTTGTATGCATATTCTCGACAAATGTGTTCTAGTCGTTCAATTTATTGTAAGCGCACGGTTTTAGCGTCTAGATGAAGATGCAGTTGTATTTTTCATGTGTCTGGTAAGTCTGAAGGTTTCAATGTATTATTTCTGAAGAACAGAATAAAGCCGTGACAGCATCTCAAATAGCCCACGACCTTTGTTTCATTGAGCGCCAAAATATCTGGTAAATGGGCAGGCAAAGGACAAATTTAACTTGTCCTTGAGAAACGAACGATCGAGAGCTGATGGAAAAAGTGACAGAAAGGCGCAGGAAAAAGAGCAACAGTTCTCTTGCCCTCTGCTTGCTTCGCGAGGGTCGTTCAGAAGCTCCGAGGGTTTGGGGGAAGAAAGGGAATGCGGGGGAAGGAAGAGGATGTGTTGGGGGAAGAGAGGAAAAGAGTGGAAGGAACAAAGTGGTAAGGGGGTGAAGAGACTTTCTCCGCAGTTGGGAAATCAACCCCTCTAACGCGTAAGAAAAAGGAATAGGAGGACGAAGAAGGGAAAGAGTAAGCAAAAAATTATGGAAGAGAGTTGGTCAAGAGAAATTGGCCAGAAATCGAAGATATACTTTGTTAAAAATAATAATTCGAACAATATAGGAATTGAAGGGTGGACAGCACTAGTGGACTACTTGCATTTTTTCCCACGGGAAAAAATGCAAGTAGTCCACTATTGCTGTCCACCCTTCATATAGTAAACTACTGGATCGTAATCGCCTCTGTCAGCGCTGTGTTAGCGACAGCACGGGAGTGGACTACTTGCATTTTTTCCCGTGGAAAATATATTATATTTACCACGGGAAAAAATGCAAGTAGTTCACTAGTGCTGTCCACCCTTCAATTGTAAAGCATGGGCGTGAGAGGTCCCAGATGACGAAAAATCAGTCCAAGAGAACAATTGATCATCAAATAGTGACCCTCGTAACACTCTGCTCCTCCTGATACGCACTGCAGACACAAAATGAATGGGAAACCAACCTTTAAAAATGTGCATGTTAAACCAAGCTTCCTTGAATAAAATAAAATAAGGCAATAGAAACAAGCCGTATGGCCCGTTGAAATTCTACATCTTGACGTTGTAATGGCTGTTAGTTGTAGCATTACGTCTTCCTAGGCCCAAGGCCGTACACATTTTCCTACACCTACCTTCAAGAGAAGCATTCCGTCAGCGTTGGCTCAACGCAGCACTGAGAACCTTTCTTTGCATGTGTTCTTGGTTGAACTTGAAGTTTTGTGTTTAAATGCTTGAGAAATTCGGTAAAGCATATGTTGGAAGATTTGTCCGCCTTAATCGAATTCCGGTATAATGAGCTCCGTTATTACGAGGGGGGACTGCATAATTATCAGTCATATAAGTAGCAAAATGAGGTCATTACTTCGTTAGATTTCAGATATTGTCAATTGTGAGGTAAAACAAGTATGAAAAGTACATAGTTTTCTTCTCAGAAAGATCTGTTTGGCTCTAACTGTTCTCATTTCTTTATGCGTAAAATATTATTTTTCCAAAGCTAAATATCTTCGCTTGACGGAACTTTGCTTCAATGAACGAGGATCTAGTATAAGACAATGCACATCAATAAAATAGTTTCCCTACTGTTGATGTCTAAATCTTAGTAACATGTCATTACAAAATACGCTGTATAATTCTGAATTTTACTAATGAATCGTTAGAGTCTGTATTTTATTGTTCCGCTTAGTGTGAGTATTTACAACGCACCAGTTGTAACAATCAGTATTTACAACGCACCAGTTGTAACAATAAGTATTAACAACGCACCAGTTTTAACAATAAGTATTTACAACGCACCAGTTGTAACAATAAGTATTTACAACGCACCAGTTGTAACAATCAGTATTTACAACGCACCAGTTGTAACAATCAGTAGTTACAACGCACCAGTTGTAACAATCAGTAGTTACAACGCACCAGTTGTAACAATCAGTATTTACAACGCACCAGTTGTAACAATCAGTAGTTACAACGCACCAGTTGTAACAATCAGTAGTTACAACGCACCAGTTGTAACAATCAGTATTTACAACGCACCAGTTTTTATGTTGTTCGAAGAAAGTATACAGCAGTGTTTCCCAACCTGTGGTCGCGACTCCGTTTGGAGTCGCGACCGCATTTTCAATTATTTATGAATTCACCTGATACAAACATTTGTGTATTTGTGTGTACGGAATAGCGTTCCATTATAAACGAGTTTTCGAAGGACAAAGGAACACAGTTATTTGAAGGAATGGGAGCATGGATCGATTATTTGTTCCAAAATGGGTCGTCATTGGTCACTAGACCCGGTAAAGGTTGGGAATTACTGGTCTACGGGTTTTGCTCTCTCGCTAGAGCATCATAAGTCGCGTGAGTTATCTGTGTCCTTGTAAGATATCGCTTCTATTTGTTATTAAAGAAATAAAGCATCATTGAAACTGAAGCTTATCAAGCTCTGCATTAATGCATTTACTTGAGAGGTTCAGTGGTTTAAGACATGATTTACGCATGAGACATGGAAGCAAGGCACAGGGCAGGCAAACTTGCTTTTGAATACATTGCAGTTTTGTTTTAGTCACGAATTCTTGACTTGCGGTAGCAGAAAATAATGTTGTTTGTTCAATCATATTTTATTCAATGCGGAAGTAAATCCTAATTACAAATTGTGCTAAGTGGGTCACTTGGAGTTTGTCAAGTTCTCAAACAAATAGAGGATAAAATTACGTCATATAACACCGTATTTTTCCCCTTGAAGTCGAAATGAATAATTTTCTCATGAAATTGTGAGTTGAGCTAACACAACTAGGAGACTTTAAGTGCTGGATATGCTGTCGCTGCATCTGCGTCATGTTGTGTGCTGGAGCTGAAAAAAAATTCATTGATTCTTAATGTTAATTCCTTCGTGATTTTTTTACTTTATTTCTCGTTTCCTCTCTATTTTTTTGTTCTTGAACTTCACACTTGACATACTGCCTGTGGGCGGGAATATTTTGTTTAAATAACTTGAATGCTTGGACACAGTCCACACCATACAGTTCGCAGATGCAAGTCGTAGTCTGACTCGTGTAATTCTCAATTTTTGCTGAAGCTCTCCAGAATGTGATGTGCGCAACGATGGGCCTCTCTGCACGAGAACTGTGTGGTCAACAATGTTTCTATTTAACCATTGTGAACTTCAGGTTCAATGCGAGAAGTGTTGTTAGTTTCAGTTGTTTGTCTAGTTAATGAGTAATGTGGTGAGTTATAGTATATGATCGTATGTTTTTACATAGTACATTTAGATTAAGTTGCACAATCTGCTTGAACTTTATTATTTGGGATCGATTATTGTACTTTTCAGCGAGTTGTATATGATTCGGTTTGATTTATAACAGTGCAAAAGTTTAATGGAAGAAGAATAACTAATCTGAAAAATACTTACTATTTCGAAGTGAAACTCTTCTAAAAATATATTTGCTCTACTAGGGTGACGATAGAAATCCTTTCTGTATTTTGTGAGATAAAATACCAAAAGTAAATAGTCGATCAGAATTGAATAGAGCCTGGTGAATTAAAGTCGTTTTCTCTGAAAGTTAAATTGTATAGAAAACTAACAAACTATTATAAAATTACAGTTGATTCAACAACAACAACTAAGACTTTTGTTGTTTAACTTGTTCCTCTTATTTACTTCTTGAATGTTGGTAATAGAGGTAGAATAAGGATTTTTCTAGTAACAAATCGCAATTAAAACTAGTAACATTTACCGTGTGAACGCGTAGCAGGGGAACCACGACGGCTAAGTCATTTTAGAACTCCTTGTGCGACGTGAACAAGTAATGATTTTATTTTGAAGAACAAAACGCTCGTTTTGTTGGCGCTAACGGCTGTCTGCAAGCAGGAGAGTTGACTTGATACTACATTCTGTAGTGCTTAATACAGAGCCTGAGTTCACGTAATCCATTCTGAAATACCTACATGCAGACGCACAAATACATTCGTGGATTCCATAATAAATACGGCCCATTCGCTCAAAAAGTCTTCGTCGTTGCGTCAAGTTTAAAGATGAAGTAATTACCGTTCAACAACACATACCTCAAATATAGCGAAAGTCTAGATCTTTTATTGTGTACCGGAAAAATAAATATTTTTTCCTACTTCCTTTCTTTACCTGAAGAAATTAATAATGAAGATCATCGCATTTTCGTATTTAACTTTTTCATGTGTCTTGGGAGGCTGTTCAGGAACTTGTATTATCAAGTCAGTTTTCTTGGACAGGATGTGGCCTTTCTGCAAACTCTGCAGCTACAATGATGGCAGCTGGCTTCTGCGTACAATTCCATATAACGCGTAATCCAGATAAACGTAATGTTCTCATGTATGGTTAAATTACTGAAAATACCTACTGTTTTAGTTTGAATTATTTTATTCCGCTTGTACTTCAAGTTTCGTGAAATTACCTTTGGATTGTGGTTACGATGTTAGATGGGCATAGAATTAAAGTGAAATGAATCGACACTCCGCTACACATGACAGCCACAACTTTGTTCTTGAATTTTTTCAAGAAAAATTAAGAGTTACAACTTAGTTTTTATATTTTTCTTTAAAACTGTAAAAACTATTTCGTTGTATGTTTTCTTTCAGTAATTTTGAATTTTTTTGACTTCCAGGGTGTCATTCGGTTCGTCAAAAGGGTCCATGGTTGAGACCCTGATCTACGACACTTCAGTAGTGGACGACAGAGATGCCAGCACTGTGATATGTGCAGCACCTACGCAGCCTCAGCCAATCACAGACCCCGTGGCACTCAAATTTGGGTATGTTGATTATGTTGATAATATTTAAGCCTAGAAAGACCGGGCCTGCAAGGCCTTTTACAAGAAAGACTAATTTTTTATTTACAATTGTTTGAATATACCTTATTCTTCATGATCACTTCAATACATCGTTAACTACCTATTTTGCACTTGTAAAAGTTTTTAAATAAAAAAGAATGGCCAAGCCTGGCAAGCCCACGCAGTTTCAAATGGTATACTTATTTTGTAATCTTTCCTGAGTTAAACTTGATCAACGGAAATGAGCTATGTGTCCTGCGAGTCTTGCATGGTAGAATCAAGGGCACAGCAATAAAGTGATATGCAACCACATTTCAACTGTTATTCTCCATAAAAAAGTTTTAAGAATCTCGGTGCTAAATTAAATCAATAAATTGTCCTATATTCTTCGAATAATCTTTTTAAAATTGTTCTTCTAAGCGTATGAGCCAGTAAGTTCTTTGCGAAAATCTGGTTTGGCTGGCAGTGTGTGTTACAGTGACTTGTAGAGTGGACTTGTGAGAGTCTTAAGTTACAGGAAGCTTCTTCTCTCTTTACTCTATTTGTGAGAGCTTGTGAAGTTATTCTTGTAGAGATTCTGCCAAGCTCATGTTCAGGTAGGTTAACTTTTCAGCTTTTTATCTCTACATCTTGACAAACTTTGTAATTTGTCGAGCACTCAGTGATGAGCGCATATTGCACTCAGGGTCATAACAAAGTTCAGCTCCAGAGATGGTGAGTGATGTTTAAGTCTATTTTGACTGTCGTCGAAATTTGGCTGCAGATTATGCATTATTAAAATTACGCCAATCATGCAAAGCTCAGTCGAATGTGTTAGAAGCAACGTGATCTGTTGTTCAAATACTGCTGGTATTCCAGTGCATGCAGCTCACTGATTTCAGTGCATGCAGCTCACTGATTTCAGTGCATGCAGCTCACTGATTTCAGTGCATGCAGCTCACTGATTTCAGTGCATGCAGCTCACTGATTTCAGTGCATGCAGCTCACTGATTTCAGTGCATGCAGCTCACCGATTTCAGTGCATGCACCACGTATTACACTGCAGGTAACTCTGCAACATTCCTTGCACAGTTCACACTGCACAGTTCACACTGCACAGTTCACACTGCACTGTTCACACTGCATTCTAGGGAAGTAGATCAGCAGATGATGGCATCACGGATTTAAGTCATCATGTCAAGGTGTTTGTGTTCTATATACTTCAAATACTTGAAATTGTTTCTTCGGAGTTTATCCATTGAATAAGTAGAGCTGATGCCATTATTTCTTATCAAGTAGGCAGTTCCTGGCTGTTAATTTCTAAACAAAAAGGTAAGTTTTGAACAGCTTCTACGATTGGAACTGAGAGAACTGTTTGTGGTGCAAGAAGTCAGTCTGTTGCATTCACTGATTGCAGTAGTGCAGTATATTTTTGGCTTCTGCTACGTGTATTATATTTCAAAATGTATTTCAGTTATATGGAACGACCTGATTTTTCTGAATGCCTATATTGTAAGATTATGCTGCGTGTACCTCAAGACTCGATAACTGCTTTAAGAATTGATTCTAATTGTGGCTACGAACGCGCTCCAGCGAGTAAAATAACGTACGACAGAGGGCTACCACAGGGTAGAGTTCAGGACAGGCTGGTATGGACAGGAATGTCTCACACGGACAAGACTGGTTTGTATGCATGCACACTTTTCCATGCAATTACAGTGAGAAATATCTAATGAGACAAGCAGGTTACTTGTAGCTCTCATATAGTTTGCTGAAAAAAGTGTTCTATATATAGTAAAAGCTCCACTTTCTCAATGTTTGGCTTTCCTACGAAAGATTACTAGTCTGCAAGCGCGTTGAATTTGATAATTTGAGTTTCCTTCAATTTTGACCATTTTCTAATACCAAATACATGAACGAAACTTTCTGAAAAACATCATCATTGTTCTTTCAATCTAGCAGACGCATTGTTCAATTACATTTATTCATATTTATTCCCTATGTATGAAATACATTCACGAATTTGAATCACTAGCTACTATTACCTAAGTGAGAGCAGCAGTGGTACGTTGCTCTGTTCGTGGATCATTGAGCATGGCATGTTACTATGTGAACCTTGCTGCTGTTAAGAACTTAAGTAAGGTCAACTAACTTGTCTGGTTAGGGCGTGTGTTGCATTCCATTAAAGATGAGAGCGTCACGAACACGGACTTCCTTTGCATTCATCCAATGCACCAAAGTCGTCTTGGCTCTCAACTGTAACACAACCAATTTATCAATACCTCTGGGCTTTTCGCACGCATTCTTATGCTTGCACTCATGCGCAATTCACAGTTGCCTGATTTGCAAAATGTTCCACGCGTATACGCTCCCTAATGTGCTTTAAAATATTAGATGAAACTTTAGGCGCGTGCAACGAAGGGTCTTCCCCTGCGAGTAAACGTAGACTCTTCCTCTCGAACATGGCGCCTCTAAAGCCTCGTTCAGTTATATCAGTGTTACCGTGTGATGTGGTGAGACTCCGTTCTATCCTTTAACTTGGTCTACACATCTGCGTATTTTGTGATATAATATCATTCCTCACAGAGCGTGAGGTGAGGAATATTTCGGAGGAGCTTTTTGAATGTGACGTCATTTCCGGATTCTCCCACTTTCCGGATAATTTCTGGAGGTCCGTCAATTGACGCATTTTGGGCTGGGCTTCTCAGGCACACGCTGTTTGAGGGCGCCAATCTTTTGCTTCTAAATCTTTTTTTTCACTCCTGATTTCATTCAGGGCTGATAGATTTATTTAGTCTATAATCTTGAGTTGTGTTTGCAACTGTACACATTACCTGGACGATAAGTGTTAAATGCAAGGAAAGAGCAACTGATAATATTAGTAATTCTCATATTAGTGGTGTTTGCATCGAATATTCGTATTGCATTTGACTCCAGTTCTCTTATTAGCTTCCGTGTCACATGAAGATGACTCGTTCAGAGTTCTACGTTAGACCACGCAAAACGGTAGCTCAAGTGTACGATTTTTACTTGAATTTAAATAGTAAAGTAGAAAGTGTTCAAGGACCATTGTGTGCACTTTGTGTGTCACAATTTATTAAATATTTTTCTCTAGAAATATTGTTCAGTAAAAAAATGGGGCACGAGCACACGTGTGTTCTAGTTAAAGATTCTGCACTAACCAAAAATACAGTATTTCAAGCCTTGCACGTGCTGAAAGCATGGCGACCCTCATGCTCACACTTACTTGTTTTACGAGGATTTGTCACGCACAAATGCATGTGAAGAACACAAGCTAGGTGCTTTATACACTTGATGTGTGTTGTTCCTAACTTATGTATGGTAATTAGAAGTCAGCTTGCGTTCTCTCTTAGGAAGAATATCGTGTCTGCGAGGCCCGTTTTCAAGCAACAAAGAACATTGACATTAACCAGATTTATTACAAACATATCTATAACAAATGTAACTACATTTTTACGATTATAAAAGTTTATAAAAAGGAAAAAACAACCGTGCCTGGCGTGCCGCAAGGTCTACGATGCTACACACGCATGTTGGTGCTCCCGGAGTTAATATAGGCTTTGCTGTATCCGTGATACCGGAAAAGTTTTGAGGAGGCACCGGGTGCATTGTGATGCGTTGGCACGGGCAACCTGCATTGTGGTTCTGAACGCACACCAGTGCAGCGCGCTAACTGCTTGCTTCTACATCTCACTCTACAAATTCTCTTCATGGAATTATATGGCTATCCTTTTTCGTCTTTTCAGACATGTATTATCAGAATTTCTAAACCCTCAAATGCACACATTTAATCTAGAGGATAAAAAAGTTATCGAAAAGTTGCGAACTTGTAACCCCGGCAACTATTAGGGGTTCCGGAAGGTCCTGCCCTCTTTTCCTTTTCTTTAACTTTGAGTTATGGAGCAAGAAAAAAACTAACTGCAGACCTTTACTGTAGGCAACTGGAACGTCTAAATGCATCGCGTAAAAAATGTTCTGCTCTAGTGAACAAGAAAGGAGTCATATTGCAACACAATAACGCTAGACCGCATTTTGCCAAACAAACTCGAGAAAAAATAAAGTCCTTAGGTTTGAAACTTCTCCCTCACCCACCATACTCGCCACACCTTGGTCCATTCGATTTTCACTTATTTCGTTCTTTAGAGCATTTTATCAGCGGAAAAATATTCACAAATGTTCACGAGGTTGAAGAGGAGTTTATTTCCTTTATTTCTTTCAAACATGTTAATTTTTTGTAAGGGGACTTAAAAAGCTCCCAAGTAGATGGACAAAGTTATATCTAATGATGGTGACTATTTTGTTGAGCAGTAAAGATTTTTCAGTAATATTTCTTTCAATTATTATTCCTAACAAAAATCGGGACAGAACTTTCTGGTACTCCTATAAATTGTACATATTTTGAATTCGTTTGCTTTGGGTGCGTATCAACAATTATACTAAGTTCCGTACAGGATATTTGATCAATAACTTAGTTATTATGTATAAAAGTTGGCCTTTTTTCATTTATAATACAGGGCACATTTTAGGATAAAACATGTGGAGATGCAACAAGTTGTGGCACGTAGGGAGACGCACATAATGCACGTGTGACCTTTACTTGTAAGCCTGGGTGATTATTACCTTCCAGCATCGGGTCATGTAAGAGGTCATTATTATCACTGGGTTATAAACGTACAATATAGTTGTTCAAGTGCGTGATCGTTAGACATGATGCCTTCATTCATCGGTCTCGAGTATCTCAAAGTGAACAACTCAAGATGACCAGAGAGGAGATAGAGAGCTAAGCGTCAGCTAACAATAAAGAGCTGCTTCATAATGACAAAAACTTGCTTCACTGGAAAACACTTTCTATCTTACTAAGTAACAATGTTGGTAGAATTACTTTCAGGATACAGAATTTGCAGCAGTGACATTTTGTCAGACTCTACCTAAGTTGTGTTTTGCTCATCGTACTCATTGATCGCGTGTGTTGTTTTGTAAGAACACAAGGGGCAAGCTAGCCTACAAAATTCTCATTACAACGAAGCGAATTAACTGCACGAAAAATTTTGTGTGAGTTGGAAAGATGTTGAATAACCCTAATGATTAATTCGAGACTGTTCAGCAACTCCGTGTTGGGATCACTCTGTACTGTCAAAACGAAGTTCTGATCATAATTCCTGTTTAATTTACTGTATTCTTTGCTATTAAATCATGTAACTTAACTTGTGCGTTTGAGTGAAGTAATCGAAATAAAGAGCTTATTTGGGCGCCCTAATTACATCAGATATGAAACACGAGTGAACTTGCAGCTGGCAGCAGGGCTGTCGTGACGTCATCATACCGCCGTGTCTATGGTGACGTCATAGTGGTGCTTCTCCAGATGTTCTTCAGTATTTTTCCCACGATCTTATTAGTTGTTTAAACTCAAGTTTTCATGTATTTTCAATAACAGAAGAGTAAGGATAATCGCTTTAAACTGTATTATTTTCATTGATTATTAATTAAACACGGTACATACATATATGTATATATATACACATATATATCGACGTTTCGACCTTCTAGGTCATTTTTAAGAAGACGAAAGAAAACCAAAACACATAAGAAAACTATGACCTAAACATAACATTATTTCCAAATACTGTTATCAGGGCTGGGGAGTCGGGACTCTGAACATCCGACTCCGACTCCTGGATATTTCAAGGACCGACTCCGACTTGTTGATAGTAACTGGATATTTTCTTACCATATACCTATTTTATGTTACCTATCAACAAAAATGATATTTTATCACTGCCAAGTGAATCATCACGCTATTTTTAAAGTTATAAATAACTTTATGCCAAGGACTACTATAAACAGGACGTGCACCGCCGTGTAGCTGACTACGGTATCGGAGGCCAGTTCACTAAGCTCTGTTTCCCCATCTGTCACAGTGCGAACATTGTCGTAGTCGACATTGAATCGGACATTGAATCGGCTCGGTTTGAATCGGACATTGTTGTTTGTTTCGAGGCACATTGCTGCATTTCTAAGTGGATACTGTTTGTTTACAAAGTTTATTGCTAATTATATGTATTAAAAATACTGAACAAGTGTGGGGTTGTGTGAACAAATAAAATCCCTCCCAGTATCTTCAATGTGCGTGCTTCATGTCTGCCATCTCCCAAACCTGCACCTCGCCCGGCGAAAGTTGAAGACCAACAACTGAGGTATTTTCTTCAGAAGGATAAGATTACTTCATTTGATGCTTTCAAACCTGAACGTAACCTGCAGAAGCAGTACAAGAACTTGATTATTTTAAGATCGAAAGAAAGGCTTGTGTACATGTTCATAAACGGCTACTTCAGTGAGTGCAGCCTGTCTGTGATTGTCGAAAACAAGCCCACTTTGTATTCCCACTAACGCTCAGTGCGTTCAAGAAAGGCATTAGTGTACCACAGTTTAAGACACTTCATCCCAACAATGGTTTGAGATCGTATACTCAGTTCGACGAAACTGTACTCTTGGCAATGCACTATGACATCCCGTTTGACAAAACGATCCAAAATGTTGTCACTCTTCTTCAAGCTCACACATCAGCCTGTGTCCACACCGAGAAGGAGAAAAAGTTGGTATTTTTGACACATCAGTTGGAACTTTTATTACAGAAGCAGTTTTCCCTGAATGATTATTGTTTTGCTCTTCAATCATACCCAAAGTGTAATTATGAACAGCTCAGAGACTTCGTGGTGCTGCCATGCAAACGCAAGCTGCAGTACATCACTTCATCTATTGACAAGGACCAGGTGCTGAGGGAAACATTTGACAAAGTCCAGACACTGCAATTGAAGAATGTGTTTCTCTTGGTAGATGAAGTACAGATTCGCCCAACTGTTTAATTTTCTGGTGGGTTGCTGAGTGGCATGGCCGAGAACAACCGAGACTGCAAGGCCACTTCTATTCTAATCACTAGGTGATTGCAGTGCCACAGCCAAGCATCCTTTTTACAACGAGCGTGTCTGGTTTCTCCTTTTTGACACAGTACATCTGCTAAACAACTGGAGCTAAACAACTGGAGCTACATCTGTTGAACAACTGCATCCGCAACAACTGGATCAGTGAGAAGGGCCAGAAGATCAGTCTTGACAATGAAACACGGCATCATTTGCAGACGTCAAGAAACTGTACGAGTCAAAGAAAGGCAGTATTCTGACGACTACTACACTCACTCAATTTGCTGTCAAACCCTCAAATTTGCTATCAACCCCTCAGAGAAAGATTAGCAAAAGAATGTAGTCCTTCTTCAGACCTCTATCAAGAAGGCCCGGTTGGCTGACTAATCGCTGCAGTTTGGTAGGTTTTTGCTTCTATGGCTGTTTGTTTATATGCGTGAATGTTTGTATGTTTGGTTGTTTGCATTGGAAAAGGTTTAACTTTAATCAATTTGTAAAGTCTAAAACTGCAGCAACTCGGCTTTCTATAAAGTGGCCACTAAGCTCATATAATAATACATGTTAAGTCCGGTTAAAATTCGTATTTCAGAGCATTACAGTGCTTTAAACCATTTAAAATTCTCTGTAAAACCTTATTATCGATGCTATTGCTTGAAAGAAGTAATTTTTGATCAATTTGTCCGATAGAAAATGTTATGTTACTATGAATGCAATGGCCTCCGCTAGCTTAGTCAGCTATATGGCGGTGCACGTCCTGTTTATAGTAGTCCTTACTTTATGCCTATAGCTATGCGTTTTTGCCTTTTTTAACAACTTTATTGAAAAAAATACACTAGGTAGCTCAATGCTGATTGTTTATATTAAGTAACAGTAAATAATTTTCATACATACTGTTATGGCATTGATAATTCTAAATTTATGGTTTAAATAGAAAAGAAAAAATTATTCACACCGACAAAAAGTTTATTAGCTACTAAAACGCCTGTTATATATCTTTGACATACATGTAGACCATAAAGCTTAAGTAGAACCATATGAAAATTTCATAAAGAATACACAATTATTATATAATTATATAATCCAAAAATACAGACAGTGTCAATATGGGTGGTCGACTCTTGCCTTAGCCAGCCAACTGTTTATCGGAGCTCTGACACTGCACAAACTCACTGGATGCTGACATGACACTACTGACAACGACATGTCAAATGTCTCCGTGTAAGTGCGACTGCAGCGCTACCCTGTAGTCGAAGAATGCTACTGCTTGGTTTTTAAACCCATATCTGGGTTTAACCCTCATCGAGTTTTAGCTAGGGGTATTGCTATCACCTTTAGCGTCTATCCGTCATAGTCATCTTTGATGCCTATGTTCCTCATTAGATTTTGTTGCAGAGTCGGAGTCGGAGTCGGTGGAAATTTGCCGACTCCGACTCTGACTCCTCAAGTCCATAAATCTGTCCGACTCCGACTCCCCGACTCCGATTCCCCGACTCCGATTCCCCAGCCCTGAGTGTTGTGTTCAGGTTATAGTTTACCTATGTGTTTTGTTGACATGCTCGTACATGCATTCGATGGCATACAAACATGTTTCAAGTGCTGTCCCATAGAACGTTTTATGGACTTGCTGATCAGTTTTACTCTTCATCACATCCGTACCACGTCCTGTAATACATGCCTGCTTCCGCCTCGTTTTGCATTGCCATCCAACGCGATGAGCTCTGACCTAGAAAACTGAAGGGCGGCCTGTACTTATTCTTTGAGACGTTCTTTGGTCGCTTTATGACTCAGATTTGTGCTCGCTTCAGTTAATAAGCGGAAGTTGTAGAAGGAATCTCATTTTCTGTGGCTGATTTTTGGGTTCAAAATCAGTAAAAGAATTAATCTCTGTCTAGGGTGCATGTGCCAGATGAGTCATTTCGATTTTGCTCTAGAGTGTTAACTGTCTGTTTATTAAATATGTATTTTTTTAGTTGAATGCTGCCTCTAATTGAAACTTAATAAATCGGTTGTTAAACGTTTTAATGAAGAACCCATTCAATATTATTAACACAGTGGCACCTTACCCACTTTCGGGGGACAAATACTGACAACATTGGAATGAGCTTCATAATATGAGCGACTAAAAATTTTTTACCAAACGTTTTTAAACGAAACGTCACCTGCAGCCGCGTCTGCATCCTATGCAGTGCTTGTGATTACAGTTCTCGTACCTATACATACCGTGTAGTTGTGGCTCTTGTACTACAATGAACCAGTTGCTATGGAGACACACGAACACTGAAGATCACGAACACTGGAGACACACGAACACTGGAGACACACCAACACTGGAGACACGAACACTGGAGACACACGAACACTGGATATTCCCATTGCATAATCCCACTTTTTCATTCATTATGAGGTCAAGGTGGCACTTGAGCCTTGCATAAAGAAATGAGGAGGGACTTTGAGGGCTTTATTTGAGTTGTAAATCCTGGCTTACGACCGATCAATGTTAGTATTTTGGACATGAGAGAACTCAGGACATTATGACGACCGCAATTCTAGCTAATAAACTCGCAATCATGCACAGGCATAAAAATATTAATTTATGCTGCAGTACTCGCCTCTGTTGTTTACGTCACTATGATGTACTGACTGCAGAGTTCTTGAAATAAAGTTAATTCGAGAGAATTGGAGTGCCTGTTTTTTTGTTGTAATTCATTGAAGAAGGTCAAAGAGTACGTCTATTTTGTTTTATTACATTGAATAAGAGCGAAAAGTACGTCGATTTTTGCTTCATTTCATTTAGGAAGACAAGAATACACGAATTTCGCTACTCTCCCTTCAATTCGTATAGACGCTTGTTGAATTTCTCCTACCAATTTGAATTCCTTCATTCCTCAGTTTGACGAAGAGTTGAAGATGGCTAGCGTTGATAATTAGCGTTGGAGACTAAGGTTGAAGACTAGCGTTAAAGACTAGTGTTGAAGACGGACTTCCGATGCCCTGGAAACTAATTTACGAGAGGTAGCAAAGAGAAGAGCTGTGACTTACACACGTGTATGGTGTAGCAGGTCACACCTCGTCCACTGTACTACAGGCGTCCTGTTCGAGATGAGTTCTCTTCAAGAAACTACCTCGAAAGGATTTTTAATCTGGATATTTATTGTTCACTCTGGTTCTTTATAGCTCACTCTGAGTATTTATAGCTCACCCTGATATTTATAGCTCACTCTGGATATTTATAACTCACTCTGAGTATTTATAGGCACTCTGGGCATTTATAGCTCACTCTGCGCATTTATAGCTCACTCTGGATATTTATAGCTCACTGTGGGGATTTATAGCTCACTCTGGATATTTATTACTCACTCTGAGTATTTATAGCTCACTCTGAGGATTTATAGCTCACTCTGAGGATTTATAGCTCTCTCTGAGTATTTATAGCTCGCTCTGGGCATTTGTAGCCCATATTGAAAATTGATTGCTCACATTAGAGATTAATAGCTCATACTGAAGATTTGAAGCTCACATTGGCGATTCCATCACATTGCACACAAGATTGAGCTCGTTTGCGTGTTTGTCGTTTAAGACACGCACTTTGTCTCAAAAAATCATTCATTGTCTCCAAATTTTTTGACTGGATACATTCATCTTAAGTATCTTCATCCGATTTTACGATTCTGAATGAAGAAACATATATTTTCCCATTTCAAATTTTTTTGCTGAATTTAATATGAATTTTGTTATAAGAGCTTTTTGAATCGAACTGGTAAAAAATCGTGTTTCAAAATTGAGAACGCTTTTCAGGCACGTATTGTGCATTCAGAAAAAGAACTAATGAAGCATGCAGACGCTGAACACATTGGTGAGTGACAGAAGTCTTGTGTTTGCTTGTGTTGTACGTAGTGTTGTGAAGAGACGGACTTGTTTTGTGGCTTCACTTCAATCTCACATTTGGAAATATTGCACCTGTGGAAAATTCAGGCAATGGCAAACTAATGCTGTTTATAACGTGACACGTTGTAACCCAAATGTCATTCAGAACTAATGTTGCACACAGCAGAACACGTGGTGATCTTACTCTACCTATGTACCATCACAACGAAATAGATGCGATTAAACATCAATTTTATCCATAATATGTATAAGACATTTCCTAAAAATGACATTAAGAACTACATAATGCTAGCCATAATGTAAAACGTTGCTATCTTTCCCACTCTATCATTACTATGTATTTGATTTTAATATATTTTCGGAGAATAATATATGTTAATTTTCCTATCCATGGTGATATATTTCTTGGTACTAAAGAAACCTTTTAATGTCGATGTAGGTTTGCAGAAGAGCTGTGGGGCGGCTGGCTTGATACAAGTGTGTCCTGCTGATAGCGGAAGTTTAAATCTAAGTGTTTACTTCATTCGTGTTCTTCAGTCAGTTGCAGACTAGTTTACTCTACCGTGAAAATAAACGCGATATAAGTCGTATTAATTTCGCAACAGCGTATTTGTAATGCAAGGTGACACACTTGTTGGGAATATATAGTTTTTCAGGTTTAGATTTCTTTTTCGAACTCGTGTTTGGGACTCTCTTCGCTGTACGCCAATAATAGCCTGACGACTAAACAACTTCACTTATCATTCCTAAATTAATTTTCTGGAATCCAGTCTAACTTACGCAGAGCTGACGACGCTGGTCATCAGGAGTTGTGACCACCATGAAAAAGCTCACTTTTTACTCCCCACACAGGCTCTTGACTGTACGTTTAACTTTGTACTCATGGCTATGTGTGTTACTACTCCTCTCTGCTATCCATGTACTCCTGACTATGTACTTTTGATTATACGTTCAACTAGGTACGTTTAATTATGTACTAATAATAAATGTCAAATGTGTATTTATTAATGTGTAGGCATCAATAAAACGAAGAAAATTTTGCTTAAAACAACGAAAATTATTCTTGAACTCCGCAAGTGTATAAGTACAGGGTGCGGCAACATGACTTCCTTTTTTCAAACTACTTTGCTTTGAAAAAAAAATTATGTTGCTGCACCCTGTTTCTCAACGGCTTTAACGATGCAACCATGGAAAGATTTTCCGACGGAGACGATAACGTGCGAACCAGAAATAACTTCCAAAAGTTTATAATTAGAAACTTCAAGACATTCCAATCTCTAAACTTTTTTCTAGTGCAAATTACTGGAACTTAGAACCCGCTGCCTGGAAACATCGTTCCTGCTGGCACTGTGAACGCATTCAAAAATCGTCTCGGCAAAGATTGGATAAGCAACCCACAGTTTTTTAACGTACTGATTTTACATCCCTAACTCCTGGGGTCTATGTATAATTGCGTTACGTGTACGTAACTGAAATAGCTTGCGTGATTGAGGTGTATGTACGTGATTAATGCCTTGAGTTTAGACGCCATGGAATTTGAGTAGCAATCCAAGAATGGACCAAAGACCTCGTTCTTATTGCCTTTTTCTATTCTATTCATAACTATGTACTCCTGATTTTATGTTTAACTACATACGCTTGAGCGTGTACTCCTGATTTTATGTTTAACTACATACGCTTGAGCGTGTACTCCTGATTTTATGTTTAACTACATACGCTTGAGCGTGTACTCCTGATTTTATGTTTAACTACATACGCTTGAGCGTGTACTCCTGATTTTATGTTTAACTACGTACGCTTGAGCGTGTACTCCTGATTTTATGTTTAACTACTTACTCTTAAGAGTGTACTCTTGATTTTATGTTTAACTACATACTCTTAAGAGTGTACTCCTGATTTTATGTTTAACTACATACTCTTAAGAGTGTACTCTTGATTTTATGTTTAACTACATACTCTTAAGAGTGTACTCTTGATTTTATGTTTAACTACATACTCTTGAGAGTGTACTCTTGATTTTTTGTTTAATTGCGTACTTTTGACAGTGTACGTTCAACTTTGGACATCCAAATGAACTTACGGTGATATTAGGTTTTTTACTGTTTTGTTATTTTTCCGCAATTCAGTTTTCATTGCCTATTTTTATCTGTAACTCAACGTCAAAATATAATACGAACTGCCTCGGAATTATATCGCATTTTGTATAGCTGATGTTATGAATTATATTCAGTAGTAAACTGATATTCAACAGCGGTAGTTATGTAATTCTGGAGGTTTTGTGCTTCATTAATACGGATCACATAAATTGCGTCTTGTGAAATAGTAGTTAACAGCTTGTATTTTATTTCCTTTTAAACGATAGTTAATTTAATAGACCTCATTCCATTGGAAATGATTTTCAAGAAATTGTCAAAAATGATATTTAACTTTGGAAACCTCATTCCATTTTTTAATGTTATTTAATTTCATGTCTCATCCCATTGATATTCAGTGGCATAACCATTTGGACAGGAGCGTGTCACACAAGAAAGCTACAACACACACACACACACACATGGTGGAGACTGACAGGTGTGTGCCAGACTGCCGAGTGCTCACCGTGAATCTTTCAGGCCACAATTAACAAAGGACCTTCACAGTTCTGTTGACAGTAAGGCGACAAAAAGGATTATACCTGGACCTGCCGAGCTCGCAATGACATGAAAAATATTTGCTCCATTGAAGCTCCATTCAAGTTCTTTTTCTATTTAGATGTTGCAATGTTGACGCGTTCTTCCTCGATGTTTACTGAGTGATGCACCGTCGTTGCATGTGTCGAATTTTCTTTCAACATCTGAGGGCAGATGTTGAAGGATGAAATTTCTCTGTTTCTTATGTTAATTATTTTTAGATTCTGTATGTTCCACAAATTAGTTGGGAAAAAAGAGCAAGTTACCTGAAGTGGGAGAAAGGAACTCTGATGTTATGGAGCTGGAAGCTTCCTTAAGTTACCTTAATTAACAAGAGTTGCTAACGGTCTCTTTAGTCAATTTAAATAGAGTTAACCAAGTCTATTGTCAACTTTGTGGCAGTTGACTTTGTATTAGATTTTTCTTACGATTGTATGTAAAATACGCCATTGAATATAATGTTTATTTTACCATAACTTGTTCTAATGTTAGTCTAACCGAGGTGGAGATTACATACTTTTGGTATCAGGCCGAGCAAAGTCACATTCGTGTTGAATATTTTTTGCCATTGAATTTATTAATAAACTCAATAGTATTCTTAGTGCTGGCAAACAAATTTCAAATTGTTCATTACCTTCAGAACAAGAAACTTCAATGTTGCTCATTAACCTTCAGCTGAGTAATTTTCTCAGTAGCAGCACCTGAGTTATTTTA
The DNA here is from genome assembly GCA_006783055.1 of Trinorchestia longiramus. Classification (NCBI taxonomy): domain Eukaryota; kingdom Metazoa; phylum Arthropoda; class Malacostraca; order Amphipoda; family Talitridae; genus Trinorchestia; species Trinorchestia longiramus. The sequence goes on from VCRD01004335.1 coordinate 29,044, forward strand.
CTCAGGAAGTTGGTGATTTATTCGTAAGTAACCTCATTATAGTGAGTTTCATGCTGGGTAAATAACTGGTTGTGATAATTTCTTGTGTTTATTTTCATTTTATGCCATTCTGCAGCACAGTTTTCTGTTACGCATCGAGGGTGTCAGCTGTTGCATTAGATTTACGAGCCTAACGAATGTTTAAAAACTCATTTGTGAGGCAGTTAAATTCTGTTCTGCATCGATATTACTCGTTGAAATATATTCCCAACCTAACTAATATCCTAAAACCCCTTGATAGCTTCCAACCGTCCTGATTATAAATCTAATATTTTTGTTTCTTCGTGTTTCGTGTTCTCAAGTAGCAATTGCAATCTTATGATCTAGGTTTAATTCTACGAATTGGCTGGGACGTTTAAATCTCACAGATATTTTCAAAACGCTTAGCGGGCTGTATGTGTCCCAGAAATGAATTTATATAAATGAAAAGTGATGTTTGTACGGACAGTAATTAGTAGATTATTATTTCCACCAAGGTACTAAAGTAATTTGTATGCGTGTACTAAAGAAGAATGTATTCGGCCTTCGATTAGCGAATTACAGTATCATTTGTTATCCTAGACATTTTATAATAAAAACAAACGTAGAAAGCAGCAATCAAACATAACGTGCTCAACTCCATGGCTGCTTTTGTTTATTGCAGTGAGTAGGTTTATGAAGTTAATATTATGTGGTGTGTATCTCGAATGGTTTGTTATGCTATTTTATTTGAACAAATTGTTTTGTTCGCAATCAATTTGTTTTCCCGAGAAAATCACCAACAAAATGAACCATGTATTGTATCACACACAAGTAACATATTTAAAGATCTCTCCTCAATCAAAATAAAGATAAGAGTGGAATAAAAAGACGCACACGAACTCTAATAAATATCACTTTTCTTTCAAAACTTGAAGATAACGTAAAATTTTCTTGTAGCAGAAATGTTTCAAATGTACATTCCATGTACATGAAAGCCTACTGTTTTGTAGGTCTGCCTCCTTACAGAAAGTTTAGAAGAAGGAAACTTGGGCAACAAGCAAGGTCTGCCAGCACCTTTAGACAGACTTCGACAGGTTCAAAATCCGACAGTTCTCTGCAGTTGATAAGGAGTTCTGATCGTTTCGGTGACTCCCTATATCAAAATCACCTTTTGTTGCGAGTGTAAAGACTGCAAGCTTTCTCACTCGTTGCTCTGAATGCAAGTGTTGTGTCAAGTGTTGCTGTGATATGCATCTCTTCAGTCACTAGCGCTCACACCAGCCACCGTTTACGAGGACACTGTCATCTTCTATTACAATGGACTACCTTAATATGTACATATACTGCAGCTGAAAACGTTATATCTTCGTATCGAAATTAGTGACGTTAATGCAGACTCGAAAAGGTTAGGTTAAAATGAGATCAACTTCGTGCGTCGAATAAAAGTCTCAGAAAGTTTGTTACTGTGGTTCTATGAGGAGAAGATTGACTTAATGATGACAAGCTACACTGAGATACAGTGTGGCAGACTGGATTTATACGTTTAGTTTGTGGTGAGCAACATAAGTGTTGGACACACGAACAATAAATGTGTGTATTAAGGCAATGATAGACTGAGAAGCAATACTACTAAAAATAATGCGCGACTACTTGTATTGAAATCATACCAGTGATAATGCACTGGTAAGCCATTTTATTATTGAAGGTTCAACCAAGTTCTCGCGTTTCTGGGTTCATGGAAACGCGAGGTTTTGCATGCACTTCATTTGGTAGTTAGATTGTTTTGTTCCGTAGGAGTGTTGAGTTTTGTATTCTACCACCTGTCACTCCACCACCTGCCACTCCACCACCTGCCACTCCACCACCTGCCACTCCACCACCTGCCACTCCACCACCTGCCACTCCATCACCTGTCACTCCACCACCTGTCACTCCACCACCTGTCACTCCACCACCTGCCACTTCACTACCTCCCACACTCCTCTGCAGGTTATTTTGAGCTGAAATTTTTTATTTTGATTGCTCCAGTTACTCGGGTCTTGAATGAGACACCGCCCGTAATCAGCTACGCAAGATCCTTAGAGAAAATTCAGTTTCCTGCAGTTGTTTATGCGCGTTGTCTGCACCGCCTGCCAGCATCACAATCATGATGAACTGTGACACTGTATCATCAGTGGTCGCTCCTTCTCTACTGCTGCTGTATGTGCTGCTGCTGTATGTGCTGCTGCTGTATGTGCTGCTGGAACTTACACTCCCAGGAAAAACACCTCTGGACTAGACGCCTAATTGCCTAGTGGCCTAGGTGCCTAGTGGCCTAGTTGCCTAGTGGCCTAGTTGCTTAGTTGCTGGTGTGTAAAAATAAAGCAAACCTCAAGTCTTCCGGGAAATTTAATTTCGGAGCAAAGAGTTTTTTGCTACGGAATAAGATTGGGTTTTGTATACTATATGTTATTGAATACTATTGCTATTGAGTTTTGTATACTATATTTATTGAATACTATTGCTATTGAGTTTTGTATACTATATTTATTGAATACTATTGCTATTGAGTTTTGTATACTATATTTATTGAATACTATTACTATTGAGTTTTGTATACTATATTTATTGAATACTATTGCTATTGAGTTTTGTATACTATATTTATTGAATACTATTACTATTGAGTTTTGTCGAGACAACAACATGCATTCTCAGCACTGCCTGGAGTTTTTACAACTGCTCGTCTCCATTGACCAGCTCTAGATGCGTGGCAGGTAGGAGAGGAGGGAAAGAGGGAGGTAGGAGAGGAGGGAAAGAGGGAGGTAGGAGAGGAGGGAAAGAGGGAGGTAGGAGAGGAGGGAAAGAGGGAGGAGGGGGAAAACTGTTGAGACCTGCATCAGTTTTTTCAGTGCCACTCCTTACTGTTTACTCTACAGCTCCCAGAATAGCGGCGAGAAGGCGTGTGAGTGGCGGCCTACAGGACGTGTGAGTGGCGGCTTAGAGAACGTGTGAGTGGTAACCTAGAGAACGTGTGAGTGGTAACCTAGAGAACGTGTGAGTGGCAACCTAGAGAACGTGTGAGTGGCAACCTAGAGAACGTGTGAGTGGTCCTAAATATGATGTTTAGTTTGGTCTCGTGAATTTCTGCTTACGTACTTGTATTATATCAAAGAGACTATCCCTAATAAGCGAGATTTAAACTGTAAGGAATCATGGAAGTGCTTTTGTCATGCAGGGTGTGGCAAAATAATCACACACATATATAGGACTTATAGAAGCCAAATTGAGAGAAAAGGAAAAAATGTGTTAACGAAACGGAAAAAACAAAATGAAAATTTCGAAAATTTAAACACTTCATTTTAGTCGTAGCCCAATCCGAATGTAGTAAATCTGTGTGTGTTGGAGGTGCGAATACACGTGATTACACATGAGTACACATGACTCTACACATGAGTACACATGACTCTACACATGAGTACACATGACTCTACACATGAGTACACATGACTCTGCACAATGCCATGAACCTTTTTGGCAGAGTTTTTACTGACAATGTACTTTCATGATCTCTGGTTGCTTGATGGAACTTCAATCCTTTATACAATTCTAACATATTAATGAATAATAAAATACAATCCTTTCATTCATTCACACATTCGAATGTCATTGATTACTTACTTTAGACGAAGAATTGTTGAATGTGAACTGAGCATTGCAGTCACAACTGAAGTCTTTGACCCTGAGACTGGTTACTTTAGAGTAACCTTGTGTGATAGCGTTGCTGGGCTTGCATAGTAAAGAACTTTGGTGTCTCGCTTCCAACATCGCTTGCAACATCGCTTGTAACTTTGCTTGCAACATCGCTTGTAACATCGTTCGCCGGTCACCGGTTCACTGTGCACGAATTGTGAGGGCTGGAGCTGGGTCTCCAGAACTAAGGACAGTATAATTATCACTTGGCTCAATGCCACAATTTTCATTAACAATTTGCTAACATTTTATACAAGGTTTTCCAGCGCTACGGGACCCCAAAAAGAAACTGACGTGACGCAAGTCAGAAAAAATTGGGAACATTGTTGTGCTTGATTGAAGTCACCGTACCGAAGTAGTGACGTGTGATCAACGAGAGCAGTTTAGACTAGATACTCATTCTACTCGTGAATAACCTCAATTACTGCATCATAAATCTTTCAGCGTAACTTTTAGTCTGGTGGAATTCGAGGGATGTTCGTACAACTAGATTATTGGCTCTGTTGATTTAGTTAATGAGGATTTTAGCGGACAAACTTGCAGTTGAATTAACTATACTTCCTTCACAAATGAGAAACTTCAGGCTTTCATCAGAAGATACTCAGTATAAGTCAATGAACCCCAAAGCCTCACGAATTTCTAATCTAATATTCATTCAAAACACAAAGACCTCTGCAGCTAAGTTGATATCACTGGAAGCTGTGTAGTGCGCGTTTGTGTGTGTTCTGTGGCCGGACTGTCATGTCTGGTGTTGCTATGTCGCAGTCCGGTGTTTGCTGGTGCTTTTTTTCTACAGACTTTCTTGCTCCGTCCTACCGAGGAGTTGTTCTGCCATCTCCTCGTGCTCTGCATGCGTGAGTAACTCGAGTCGGACTCTCACCTCGGTGCATCACTCGCTCTGCATTGAAACTACGTATAATAACAGGTTTTTGAATTAATCCGCCCCTGTACGGGACCTGAGATAGGGCTGTTCTGTCGTGTAAACCTTAAGTTATGACCTTGCACAGTATTCATTTGAGGGGAAGATGTCGCACTGAGTTGAGTGTTCAGTGCCTCTGGAACCTATAATTATGATCGTACCATGTATGAATCTCATAAATGGTAAATAGATGTAGCTTTACTTCCGTGCAACTAAGAGTTAGTTTCAGTTTCGTACACGTTTTAGGAAGAAACGTCTCCTTTGTTTGAGCGTCCTTCTACTCATCCACAATACGTGGCTAGTTTTCATACCTTTTCTACTGAAATTCTATTTTCCTCTTTTTTTAAACGTTACAGATGAAATTTTAAGTAAACTTAGACCTAATATGAGATTGGCAAACCAGAACGTTTTCTTCAGAAATGAAATACTTTTAAACGTGCATTATTTATGCTTGAAAAAAGTTTGAACTACTGTTTCGAATGCACTTACTGCTCTAGGAATACTAAAGGACAGAAAACCGATCCGTCGTTGGTAATTTAAAAGATGCAAGTGAAAACAGTAATATTCTACTATGTATTTTACCTTTTTCGTAAAGTAGCTCGTAGATAACAATAAAATATTTGTGCGCGTTGCCATTTTTCCCTTGCTCAAAGGTTTTGGCCTCCTTGGGGTCCTCCGTGTGGAGGCATCGTACCCGGAGGACCACCTTGGAACATCCCTTGCTGAGGTGTTGGACCTCGCTGGAAAGTCTGAGGTACTCCGGTAGCAGGAGGTAGTCCTTGACTTGGCGGCATTTGGCCAAGCAGTGTTCCTTGAGGTAAGAACCCTGGACGGCCAGGAGCGGGGGTTCTTTGTGTTCCTTGAGAGGATCCACCGACGTTTGGTCCTCCGAACGAAGGTGGCGCAAATCCAGTGAAGGAATCGGAAAAACCTGCGACGGGAGCAGCCAACTGAGGCGAGTTTCCTTGCTGGAGTGCCACACCGGGCCCAAACTGTGCTTGGATATGTGAAAATTGAGCCATTGGTCCTCCTGGCTTGAACATATCTCCAAGTGGAGCGCTTGCGGAAGGCAGCTCAGTTACGAATCCTGGCATGGTTACTGGAACTGAAGCAGGTGGTGACATAAAAGGTTGTGTCTGCTGCTGCGTGCCAGCTTGAATGAGGTTCGGTTGAGGTTGACGTTGAGATTGAGGTAGCTGAGTTGTGAAAGGCTGTTGCTGAAGTGGCTGGAAAGTTGTCGGGAAAGGTGGCGGTGAAGTGGGCGGCTTGTTGAAAGTTTGTTGGGGTGAAGCTGGAGGTACGTTTTGAAGTCCCTGGTTTGTTGGAGTCATTGGGGATGTCGGTGCTGGTACAGGCTCTGATTCTGAACTTTGCTTACTACGACGACCACCAACCTCTTTCTTTCTTCCTTGGCCTTGAGGTGGTAACCCATGGATTTTACCAGCTCCTGGCTCCGATTCCGAACTCTTCTGGCTTCGACGTCCCTGCTGATTTGCAAGTCCTGATTCTGAATTCTTTTTACTACGTCTGCCTCCTGTATCTTTCTTCTTACCTTGGTCTTGAGAAGGAAGAGGAAAGCTTGATCCAAGCTGAGAAATCATAGAAGGGACTGCGCCTGCCGCTGCTAGTTCTTCGGACTCGGAACTTTTTTGGCTTCTTCGTCCTCCCTGGTCTTTCTTAGGTACTTGTGGCTGTTTTACCTTGTTTGAGAATCCTGGTGCTGCATTTGTTGGAGATCCTGGCACTTTAGTTAGATCACTCTCGGAATTATGCTTACTTCTGCGTCCTTCTTCCATTTTTGGTGTTTGCTCACTTTGCGTCAAATTGTTTTGTCCCAGAATCAAAGACGTTTTTTGCTCTACAGGCTTGAATCCTACTTCAGAAGTGGGCGGTTGTGGTGATTGTGGCTCGCATTCCGATGACTTGTTACTGCGCCTTCCACCAGCACCTCCCTTGCCAATGGCCTGATCAGTCATCTCGGATTTTGGTTTCCCTTGCGATTCATTTTCGCATTCAGAATTCCTTGCACTCCCTTTACATCCTCGTTTCTTTCCTTTGCCTTGTTGCTGCTGCGGGTCTAGCTTTTTGTCTTGAAGCTTAGGAGTGTCACTTGGTTCTTTAGGTTCTCCTTTGGGCTCTTCAACTGGGCCTGGTTTTTTATCTTGATCCAACGCACTGCTTGCTGTTGCTTTGGGTTTGTTTACTGCCTCCGTTTCGATTAGACACTCATTGACCTTGCTTTCGTCTCCAGCTTGAGTCACATCAGCTCCTTTCTGATTTTGTTGTTGCTGATTATTTTTCTGCTTCTGGGCTTGCTGAGGTTTTTTATCACCTTTTCCCGGTTTTTGTCCTTTCTGAGGCAGATCTACCTTTTTCTGGTCTGGCTTTTGCAGCTCAGATTTCTTCTCCTCTTGCTTTACAGGATCAGATTTATTTTCTTTCAGTTTCACAGGCTCTACTTTTTTTCCTTCTTGCTGTAATGCTTCTTTCTCTTCCTGATTCATGAGCTGCTCTTTCTTCTCTCCTTGCTTCACAGGGTCTAATTTCATGTCCTGATTAGTAGGTTCTGATTTCTTGTTTTGCTGTCCAGATTTCTGCTTCTTTTGCTGTTGAGGATGGGCTTGTTTCTTGCCTGGTTTGGAGAATTCTTGCTTGATTGACTCTTCCAGCGACTCGTTCTTTACTTCTTCCTTTTGTGCTTCCTGTTTCTTTCCTTCTTTCGTTGGTTCAAGTTTTATCGCCTGCCTAATTGGTTCGGTTTTATTCTCTTCATGCTTTTGAGATTCTAGTTTCTTTGCCTCTTGGTTTTGATGTTCGGGTTTTGTTTCTTCCTGCTTTGGAGGTTCTGGTTTCTTAGTTTCCTGCTTTGGAGGTTCTGGTTTCTTAGCTTC
>VCRD01004336.1:0-15950 GCA_006783055.1 Trinorchestia longiramus
ATTATTTGGTATGTATGCATTTTTTATTTTATCAATATCGAACGCAAAAGACGTGGAACATATTTAAAAAGGAATGCATTTCAAAAATTAATATCAATATATATATATATATATATATATATGTATATATATCTTTCATTTTAATGCAAACTGCCTTGTGGTCGTTTGTACATGCATTAAAATATTACTATATGTACAAGCACTCCCAAATATTTGTATTTTACTGTTATCAGTTACATGGAACAGTCAGTTTTTTACTGATGTTTATTCATAAGAGTATCACGAGAATGAGGGACTAAAACAGTCGCAACTTTTTTTTGCATGAAAATTGGCATCGTACAAATACGATCATGCATAGAAATTAGCACCTTACAAATGCGTTTATACATATAAATTTGGCTCGCAGAAATACGATTATACATAAAAATTACTGCTGTACTAACACGGTACTAACACAATTGAATGAGTAAAATTGAGCGAAGCCATCGCACAAAAAAAATTTCTTGGACTCCTAAATTCTAGAAGCTCATTGTTTAATTAAACGAACTTATAAGCGGTAGGTATTATGAGGATAAAATTATTGGAATTTTAAATGACATTTGTTAAAGTAAGCGTAAATATTAAACTAGCCCAAACATACAATGTCCCAGCGTTACTAGACCCGAAAAGAAACTGATTTGATGCGCAGTATGGTCATTGTAGTACATGAGTGTTCAGAAGTTAAAGTTTACCATCTGAAAGGAATGACATGTAAAAATAAAGCTTGTGATGTAAGCAAAGTGGGTTTTTAACCAATGTACAAAGATTTATTGGTTCTTCTTCTGCGACTAAAATTTTTTGAATTTTATCTGTTTGTTTCTTAACGTTTGAACTCCTTTTATGACCAGTTAAAAGTTCCTATTCATATATTTTCAAAGCAAAGTACACACGGTGGAAGCCCACGCTTGACTCTCATCAGAAACTACTCGGTGAGCTTTAATTTTTTTACTGTTTATTCAAGGAAATAAGGTAATAATTGTAATGGGATGGAAAATAATGCTGAGCTCTTCTACGTCCAAGTTTGGAAATTAATATCAGAATTTGAACTAATATTTGGCTGATTACATTATTATATAATAAACCAATGACACACGAAAGAAAATACTCATTATAATTTGAACGTTAATCACATATTTTCATAGCTTGGATGTCGATCAATGTAGTGAAATAAAACGACCCTGGAATTAAGCGTGAATTATTTAGTAGGATAAATAATAGCTGAAAGTTTACGTATATGATATTTGAATTCATCTGATTTTTTGTCAATTACAAATATAATGTACACATACAGGGTGTGGTAACACAACGTCCTTTTTTAAAAGAAGTTCCTTTCAAAATAAGGAAGTCATGTTGTCGCACCCTGTATGAGATGATGCAAAATTGATCAAAGTCTACGGACAATACTACCAATATTTAAGTAACTATTTCGATGCTATATGGAAATATTACACACATAATTCTGAGAAGTCTACGGACAATATTACCAATATTTAAGTACTAATTTTCGGGTAGGCTTACTGGATTCCCCAGGTAATTGTCAGCAAAACTTTTTGATTTTGAAGTAAATAGTATTAAAGAATGCCATCCTGATGTAGTGCTTCTGATAAAAACTAAAGTTGACGGAAACATACGAATAGTAGACCTATTTACTGAACGATCGCGACTGAGTATTTGAAGCAGTACGGTGAATGTATCTCATTGGAACAAATTTACAGTATGATTTTTGAGTCCAAATCTTCTTCCTTTTTTATGAAAATCGAATTTTAAATTCTCTTGTTTATGAGACTGTTGACACTGACTTTATTCGACTGATGTAATTTCCTCTCTTCACATGATGTCACATATTCTACACAGACGTAGTAGTTTTGACTTCTCTCTTATTCAGAACAACTCTCATAACAATTGTATGCAATCAGTAAATTCTCTAGAAGTTGAAAAAGGGGTGACCGAAAAGGAAATTTTCTTCGACGATGTTGGTCATAATATACATTTTCTGTCAGAGGACCAGTCCCATAAAGAAAATTTAGTGGGAAACTCTGGGGAAGAAATTTTACGTCCACCATCTCATTTAAACTTCCCATTGTCACATTTATGGTCAGTAACTTCAGCTATCAGTCTGTTTGATGGATTTTCTTTTCTGTAATGCCTATTTAACAACATTTTTTCTCTGGTATTAGAATCACCGTTATTGTACATAGTGTGTTGAAGGAAATAGTACTTTTTGAGTTATAGAATTCAATATATTTTCAACAGAAATGTTACAGAATAAATTTTCAAAATAGTGTCGTACATTACTAACGTTTTGTGGATATCAAAGTCATAATTTCATTGAAAATGACTTTTTTGAAATTTAAACTATTTTTGTTGATACTGATGAGTGCTAAAATTCGAAATGTTAGTGCCGTATTACTGCAATGATTGTGAAACAATTTAAGTTTAAAACCAAATAAATCACAACTTCAGTGAAAGGGAGCAAGTAAAAATTTGGAAGTGTATTAAATTATTCCTTCTGTGAAATTTAAGTCTCGCTTAAAGAAAAAATCAACAGTGATGATTTCAAAGTATATCTCAATTGTTTTCTTGTGAATGATGTATGTGATGCAGGATGTTATTGATAAACAACGCCTGAAAACATGAAAATCATGCGCTCACAGGAATTATTTTTGTCTAGCGCATTAAGTAAAGTTGCAAAGTATTTCTTGTTTCATCTACGAGTCAAAAGAACTACCCCATATTTGAAGCATGATACGAATATCTAGAACGGTGTGAGAGACAACCAATGTAGACAAATATCTTTTTCGATTCTCTGGTGATGTATTAATTATTTCATTCACTTAACGATGATACGAAATTTTTTATTGAAGTAGACTGACGAAGTGCAAAACAAAAATAAAATGTGGTTTTGTTCGTAAATAATTTGATATTCATGACTCCAGGGAAGAACTCAGGATGTTTATTTTCTTGCATACTGAGAAGAACGTGCACGATTGTACAATTATTGTTTGCGGGGTATTGTGACTAGAGCTCGCTGAGGTGAGATAAGATGAATCTCTTGTTATATAATTAGCATTCTTTTAACTTAATTGGAAAATGTTTAGACGTAGCTCAACATGAAATTTTTTTTATTATTTATTTTCATTATCTTCTTCGGATGTGTAAGCGTATACTCGTTTTTCAGTCTTTGTTCTTCCTATTATATATAGGAACGTCTTAATTACGTCTTACGTAACTTACACCTTGATTTAAACATTCAAATCTTCACTTAGCTGCTAATTAAGATTTTCTTAACTACTAACAAAAAAAGGGAGAAAAATAAATTTCAGAGAGCTGGTGAAATTCACTCACGAATAATTTCGTCCCAATATCCTTCTGAAATGAAATGCCCATTTCACACTACCCATTTTTAATTCATCCGTGAGATATGCCTTTAATAAAGGCTGGATTGTGCCTGTGAAACTGTCGTGATGCAAGTCAGATACCAAATCAAATCATGCATTTCCCGAGTGAAGTTGTGAAATTAAATGAGCCAAATCGTATAAAGATTTTCTCACTGTCTAGATCAAAGCACTGGCTTGGTAATGCATCAGTAGAATACAACAGTAGTAGTTCTTAGAAATGCACCACGTCGAATTAATGCATTCTTTGATTTTGAAAAGTTATTATGTTTAATATTGAATACTCTACATGCCACGCAAGACCTTGAAATACCGCCCGCATTTCTAAGAAATGGGACACATCGAAGTAGTGTATTCTTTGATTTAGAAAAGTTATTATGTTTATTATTGAACACACTGAGCGGCAGCCCTCAAATAGACGTTTATAGATTGTTCCAATAAATATATTTTTAAAATGCTTATTGAACAGAACTTTGTGAACATTTTGTTGGTTGGATAGGAATGTTTTATTATTTTTTAGGGTTTGTGAATTTTAAAATTCAACTTATGTCTTGTCTTCAGTATATTTTGTATGTATGCGACCACTGAATAAAGGTATTTATGTTATGGAAGTACGATGATTTAACTTTTTTAATACCTCTAAAATGATCACTCAAATGATAATCATTTTATGCCTATATATTGAGCATCAAAAACTTGTATTTTCTTGAGAGATTTCACCACACAGTGTGAGTCTTGGACATGTGTTTGTGATTTATTATTATGTCGGGAAATGTTACTCGTTTTATTTCCTGTTTCAAAATAAAATCATGAAAATATTTTGTGGTCATTATGAAAATAAATACAGTCCCAGCGTTGCTAGAGATTAAGCTCCAAGAAAACATTTGTAATTACTACGAAAACCCGCATTGTCGGACGCCAAGGCTTGGGCGATGTGTATACAAAAATAGAAATACCAAACAGTCCAATTACATTTGCCTGTTTGATGCAGATTTTTCAATGAATCATTGATTTTGGAGATATTTGATCGACTTGATGAAGTTATTTGGGAACCACTAAGTGAACTGTATTCAAATAACAATGTTTGGAGGAACGTGTATCTTTTTAAAACATTTGTTTTCAAGAAGTTAAAAACCTCATCTGCGTATTTCGAATTTATAATTTTTTTGAAAGTATTTTACGACTTTGAAAAGGTAAACAACGACTATAATGTTATAAATGTTCGTTTGTTCAGTTTGATATTTCATTGCAAAATGACAAATGCGTTCATTGGAAAAGTAAGCTGATAATAATTTTCATTCCAGAATTAGGGTTTCTTTGAATAAACGCTTAGAGTTTTTCGAAAAAAAAGGCCACGGTTTGGTAGAGATTTACTGACAGTATTTTATATGATAGGACCTAGTGTTTATTTCCAACAATATATTACATAGAACTTCAATGAAGTCATTCGCATGACATCTAATCAAGGCCGCCATGACAGTAAAAAGGGTACGATTGAAACTAACGTTGAATTATCACGTCAAACGTAAACTTTTTTGCCTCATAATTTCGTTATTTAGATTGTAAGCATTCTTTGTATTGGTACTTTTTGAAATCCGTTTGAATTTTTAGGAACAGTTGCAGATATTTAATGTGTTCGAAAACTGACGCATAAGTGAATTGGAACCTCGCTGCTCGCTTCTGTCCCAAAGGATCAGTGAACAATTTTTTCTGTCATTGTTCTCGAAATGAACCGAATTCCAGAAATTCGATTCCCTCAAAAGTATGAGCTCCATTTCCACTTCTGAACACAAGACACGTGGATCGTGAGAGCTCTATTTTCGAAGCGCATCACAAGCCCAAGGCTTGTGACACTTGCAAGCTTCCATTTCCTGCAGATCTCAATTTCAGATAATAAAGCGAGACATCCGACCCACTGAGCTGTGTTTAGGGTTGAGCTCATCGCTTTAATGGGTCTTCATTGTTTTCAAAAGAAATTTTTTGAAGTCTCCGTAATAACCGAAGAAAACAACGTAAAAATAATATATCTCCTGGAGTGCTTGTAGAGACGACTTTATTTAAAAAAAGTTTTGTAAAGCTCCACTGCAAACTAATTAAATTTAGTTGTTGACTTAAAGAGCAAATAGATAGATGCAGTAGAAGCATATGTTATGCTTATTATTTACAACAATTTTGCCAGTGTAACTTGACCGTAATTCATTGTAAATCAGGGTATTCCAAAATATAACATTCAGTGTCATAGTGAACACTGAATTGACTTTCCAGAGCTTTCAATACACAATCAATCCGTCAGTCATTTCGGAGCATTCGTCATTCGGCATTTACAGGGTACGCAATTACGTAGCTCGTAATTACGAGGATAGGCCATGGCTTCAGTATCATCACGCTAGTGTTGCTGTCTGTAAGTCTTTCCCTCCTAAGAACATTTTATTTGTCAGGTGGTTTCTAACAAGCTGCGCACTTCATGTCGTCATCTGAAATAAACAGAACTGAAATCTTCGATCATTTTTTAGCAACGTGGCATTTCTTTTCAGAGCTGGAAGAAATAAAATTCTGTAATCATACTAAAAAACTGTTTTTTGAATGAATGTCTTTAAAGACTTTTCTGTTTATTGCGTTCTTATGAGCACTTCACGATCTAATAAACGTTAATGGCTTGATTCAAGGATTATATTGACTCACAAAATTCGAAGGCGAGGTGAGGAATGTACACTTTATTTATCTTTAGACGATCACCTGCATGATTTTTTACTACTTTTATAGTTAGGAAAATAATATGTAGTAACGGAGAGATACAGTAATTTTTAAAAGTGATCTATATCATTAAAAATCAAATACTGATATAAAAAATTTCACAATGCCAAAATGGTGAACGTTTAATTTTACCAATATGCAATAACTCCACGGAACTGATCATCATCAACGGAGACTAGTGGTGCTTCAACGTATGATAAATACAAAATTTCCGAAACAATTGTTTGCTCGATTGCATCAATATTTTTCTATTCACTCTGGCGTGTAGCAGTTGTGGGAGATGTCATTTATTAGAAGTCACAGTAAAAAAGACAATTTGGTTCGCTCTCTCAAGAAGATTAGTTGCTGGTCACGTCAAAGCATTAAGGCTTTACGTGTATCATAACCATAGAATATTAGAGGGTTGGCTTGCACGCTGGAGAGCAGTGACATGCCCTTGTATGATTCTCAAGGCTGTGTCCATGCCCGTTAGAACACTTGACCCTCAGAAGAATGGAAGTTTGAAATCAATATTACAGGTCAGACTGAGTCACCAGTGTGGCAGCCACTACATATATTCATACCTATTATTTAAGATGAAGTTTCAAAAGACATTCAGAACCCTTGAGCAACAGCGAATTTACTGGAAGTAGGCTATGGATAAATGTATAACATACTACTGAGAAATTTTGGTGATACGTCAGGGTATTTTTGAGAAGAGGACGTTTCATAGTGTTTGTAATTCAGTTTATTGTTTAATAAACATATATGATATTATTATTATGTAACTGCTCTCAATAGATTTTCAAAAACAGGGAGAAACTGCAGTTAGATGTTTCTCATTATTTTACAATGTTAGGCTACTTGATCTTCTCTTTACTTTAGGAATTTGGCCTCTTGTTATAATGTATGATGTGTTGTAACTTTTTTATTAGAATTTTACACGAAATTCATCCCTGATCTTATATTTTTGAGCTATTGAAAATTGTTCAGTTTTTCTGAATAATTGTGTCTTGACAGATGTAAGTTACGGTCAGTAACACAAATAACTTCACAGACAAAGGCATTTTCGTTCTATTACCATGTACTCTATCATTTACTTTATTAAACATGCTATCATATACATAATCTAATGAATAAATAATTAAATCACTAAAATAACGTTCATCCTGTCCATACATGTAATAAATTACACGTGGGACTTTCTTCCCTCTCCAGGGCGCAGCAAAATAACTTCCTTTTTTGAGAGGAATTGCCTTTCAAAAACGGAAGTTATGTTGCTGCACGCTGTGCTTGTGCGTGAATAAGTAACAAAGAATGGGTGTCTAAGCTCGGGGGTGCAGACTTGCTGCACTGCAGGGAGAAGCCGCAAGAAGGCAAGCTCAAGTAAGCTCTGTCATCTTTTACATTCTCGTGATCTTCTCGTTATATTAGCAATAGTTTTTCTTCAGTATTATACATTATTGGTATTGGTTGCTTTCAATGAGCACGGACAGTTGTTTTAGCTTCTATGCTCATATATATATATATTTACGTTTTTACTAATTTAAATTTTCTTGTTTCTAGTCAACGTATGAAAGCTTGTATTGAACGAGTATTGGATAATAACTACAGTATAGTATTATTCGAAGTACTTTTTTGCTTTTTATTGTGTCAATGACATGCACCTGCTTAAGATAATTTGATTCTCACTGAACCCTAAGGGATAGGGTTCAATATCAATCTGGTAATAATTGTAACTGAATTACTGTCTTTCAGGTTCATTACCATTAACGTTTAATTAACATCTATTTTTGAAGTTGACCCAAAATTAGAAATGAATTAATAATCAGTGCATGCTGCCTTGGATATGAGACCAGGTAGAATGAGGCAATTGCTCAGTTATTCAGCTCTGAAAGAAACTTGAAAGTGTGATAATATTCTTTCGTAGTCTCGCAATAAATCCATATCCAAGGCGATAAATATAAGTTCTAAACGTTTGTGTGACCAGAAATCTAGAGACGTTAGCAAGAAAAATAACTTCTCAAATGAAAGTGTTTATGTAGCCATCTGTAGAATTAATTAAAATATGGGGATGATATCTTAGTCTTCATCTAAATGTTTTTTGTATTCGGCTTCTTGTGCTCGTTGTAAAATCATTTGAAAATGTAAAAAACACGGCTCTAATTCGTGCAAATATTTTTAAAGAGCTTAACTGCAATTACAGGGTCAATTGTCTCTACTGTTATACTGTAGGGGCATCAAATAATGTTTTTGAGAAAACATCCTCAGAATGATGGAACATCCAGAACATGATGCAAAAATGACGTCACCTCTTGTCGGTCTGAAAGGACACTCTGTCAATACTGAGGTATAGATTCACTACAATTCTGAGAGCGAAATTTTTCTTGGGCTGGTAAGAACACACAGTCATATTTGATTGGACGCTTGTCCAGAACTCTGAGACATGTCAAGAGATGAAAGAAACCTTTCAGTGTATTGAGGAAGCGATGTGTTCCAGCACAAAGCTTTCTGGCTTTCATCTGGTCTAACAAAATGCATTACGTTTTGGAGTACGATATCGAGAAAAAGATGTTAACGACATAGCTTGTAATTTTCAAGGAGCCCTACAAGGCGAGTGAAAGAAAACTAAGGATAAGCTTGAAAAAATGAAAGCAGACTGAAAAACTTACATGATATGCAGAAAATGTGTTGCAAGCTGAATGTAAAATTTTTCAGTGAAAAAGTATAAGAAATTATAAAATTTCCTTTCATATTGAATATTTTGACTAATCTTCATATTAAGTAAACAATATAATTTAAAAATGTACTCAAATTAGGATATTTCATCGACAATTTGTTAACATATACTGTACTTCTTTTGAATTTGGCAGAATTTCGTTGTTGATTTAGTAATTTAAGTACTATATATAATCATCGGAAAAATACAGAATTCATAAAGGCTCTGTACCAAAACTACTGTTCATATAGTTTAAGAAGTAGGTCTTTGATAAAAACAATTGCATATGAAAAATATTATTGTTACTGCTCTTTGTCATTGTTTTTGTTCCATATCAAGAAACTAGAATTTAACTGGTATAAATATTTATATTTGAATACGTGAATGAGCATATAGAAGTAATCCTTAGATTATCGTCCTAAATTACAAAGTTAATACATCTTCTGCAGCAGAAAATTAAAAAATTGAAGTTAAATTCTGTATTAGGTCTAAAACTTGGGCAGCATGCGAATAACTTATCAGTTTAAGTGTTGCTTGAAACTATTATTCTATGATGAATGAAAGCTTTCCTGCAAAAACTTGCGTTTTTTTCAATGACGTTCCTGTCCTTTATAAAACTTTCACGAATTTTCCTACACAAACCAAACGCCAGAACACATTCTATCGTTTCAATGTTGCAAAAAGCTCCCAATAACATTTGGACAACTATCCGTGCCTTTGGATACTTTTTGATCTAGCAAAAAGGACCACTTTGATGAAGTACAGAATCAAATATGAGAGTCACTCAGTTTTTGCACGATGAAACAATTTTTAAGCTTTTCGAGTAACAAAACGTGTTGATGACAATCGGTAGCGTGTCGGTCTAAATCGATCAGTCGAAGTCTCAGCTCTTGCTGTTGTGGGCGAACGTGATGAAGATATTCATGATGAAGAATGCATATCCTATGTCTAGTATATCACGTATATCTATGTCTAGTATATAACATATCACGCATATCTTGTATCTAGTAGGTCACGTATATCTATGTATAGTAAATAACGTACTACGTATATCTCATGTCTAGAATATCACGTTTATCTTGTGTCTAGTATATAACATATCACGCATATCTTGTATCTAGTATGTCACGTATATCTATGTATAGTAAATAACGAACTACGTATATCTCATGTCTAGAATATCACGTATATCTATGTCTAGTATATAACGTATCACGCATATCTTATGTCTAGTATATAACGTACCACGAATATCTTATGTCTAGTGAAATTTTGAATCATGCCTAGAAACTAAAATTCGTCATATCGTCTTAACTAATGTTATAGCAAGGAAAATGCTGTAGATCTAGCGTCTGTTTTGAGATTGCATTTGATATGAAGGTAGTGCAGACTGCCCGTACTTCTGTGTTTTGCTAGCGTTTGCACTTGTTTTTCTGAGGCTCGATTATTGAACGTGGTAGAAGGATATTAGTCTCCTGCTCAGTGTAGATTTGCAGTATGGTATGACCAACTACTATGAAGGGTGTGGGAG
This sequence comes from Trinorchestia longiramus, assembly GCA_006783055.1. Lineage (NCBI taxonomy): Eukaryota > Metazoa > Arthropoda > Malacostraca > Amphipoda > Talitridae > Trinorchestia > Trinorchestia longiramus. Next base: position 10,418 of record VCRD01004336.1, read on the forward strand.
TACCTGTAGTCAAGTTAGAACTTTGTCTAAAATTAAAAAAGATTTTAGACGTTTCATTCACACATCTGCTCAGATGGCTGTGGGTTTGTGACAGTATTAATCTGAGTGTTAACTGTTGAATATATTAGAAAATAAAGACGTATGTTATAAAAATACATGCAATAAAATAATCTTATTTCTGAATCGATCAAAGCTTTAATAGATTACAAACATCTAAGCTGAATATACCGTAGTATTAACCAGCGAGTTAGAAGTAAACGAAGATACTCTAATTGTACAAATTCCCAAAGATCAAATCGCAAGAAGAAAATCGTAATCTACTTAACTTTTTCTAGCAAGAGTAAAAATCTTTTGAAACCCTGAACTCTCTCGAGTTAAGATTAAGAAAAAATGGTCTTCAATTGGTCGGACAAGCGCTCCAAAGCCCAAATGTCATTCATCTTCTTCATCCAGATTGCTGTGAGGGAAGAAGGGCAAAAAAACGTAAGAAATATTTGTGGGTCTTGCTGCCGGCAAGTAAAAATTCAATTACTTTAAGCTTATTTTTGAGTAAAATAACACGAACTCAACTCACACATGATGCCAAACAACGTTTCGTGATTGTAACAACTTATTTATTTATATTTTTTAGTATTTTAGAATCTGGTTCTGGACTTAAGAACCCAAACTAATAATTAAGATTGACGAACAATATTGTATGTACAATATCACTCTACAGTGCGAGATTAAAATTCCACCATTAAGTACCCTTGTAATTGTCAATAAGGAGATTGAGTAAAATAATCAGAAGAATTAATTTATAACTATGAACTTGTAAAAAAACGTGGAACTTCTACTAACAAAAATCGATTCGAGGCACAGAAAAAGTTTTATTGAGTGTCAACGTTGGTTTATATCGATCCGGTCATGAATAATATTAAATGGGACAATATTATATGATCTTGGTGAGGTCAATGTTGAGTGGTAGGTGTATTGGAGTGAGGTCTTTCAGTCTGCTATTGAACGTGACGGAGAGAAGAGGTCGCTCCGTGCTGCCTTCTACAGATGATCAATAGCAAAAAACATCATATTGAAAATGACAATGAAACTAAATGGAGACAAAAATAACTTAGAAATGTAACTTAAATATATGTAAAATTATAATTTTGGTTAAAAGTTTTAGGTGCATATATCCCACGGAGCGTTCTTAATTTGAAAACATTTGTTTAGATGCATAATTTGAGGATTTATAAAAGAGTTTGGATTCATTCTTTTAACCATTTAATATACTCCCCTAATTACCAATTTGGATTAAAATATAATTATTGTGAGTCATTATTTTTAGTTGACCATACATAAACATTTTTATATTTTCAATTATCATTATTCGATAATTTTTTTCTACACATCGACTGACTGCCTCATACAATTATACTTATTCGCAGCAATGGATATTATTGATAATTTTCTACCTAATAACCAAATAGGTTTCTAAAGCAACAGTACATTTGTTGAAAAACTTGGTAAAATAATCTATTGATAAGCCATAGTTTTGTAAAACATTTGAAAAGTTTTTCATGAATTCATGAATTTACACATTTTTCTTGGATCGGAAGAGTGTGTCACATTTTTACTTAGATCTGAAAAGTCTGCCTCACTTTTACTTGGATCTAAGAAGTGTGTCACATTTTTACTTGGATCTGAAAAGTATGTCACATTTTCACTTGGATTTCGAAAGTGTGGCACGTTTTTACTTGGATCTGAAAAGCGTGTCACATTTTCACCTAGATCTGAAAATGCGTCACATTTTTACCTAGATCTGAAAAGTGTGTCACATTTTTACTCTGATCTGAGGAGTGTGTAACAAATAAGCGATACCTGATGCCTAAACATCATTACTGATTATCTTTTGTCATAACAGATAATAAATTGAGACTTTAATGCCCGCTATATCTGGATGACTTTGAATATTATAGCAAATTTTTATAATATAATAATAATAATTATTATTATAATTACTGCATAATTTATACTATTGCAAGATGGATTATCTAAACCAATCCATGAATTGACGGTAAATGGCGGACATAACTTTCGATCATAAAGTTTATATGAAATAAGCTGCTACATTGAGGAAATTTACGACCATGAAATTGTCTGAAATAAGCGTGATTTTACTTAAAACTTTTTTCGAAGAGAACTTTTAGGAATAAAGTTTGGTGCAAACCACTCTATCAGTCACACTATGAAAGTTGAATCTGTCAAGTTGTTAGTTCTGTACGCACTGTGAACTTCATGAGCTCCCCTCCAAAGAAACGTTGGAATTTCCGTCAAGTTTTCTCTGATAAAACTTCAGCCGGCAGCGTGGAGGCTGTGGAGGAAGCACAACTGCCTTTACTATCGGTGAGGGTGTTGGTGTGTTGTTGTGTGTTGTGTGTTGTTGTGTGTGGTTCTGTGTTGTTGTGTGTTGTTGTGTGTTGTTGTGTGTTGTTGTGTGTGGTTGTGTGTTGTTGTGTGTGGTTCTGTGTTGTTGTGCATTGTTCTACGTTACTAGCATGTTGCTCTAAGTTACTTGTGTGCTGTTTTGCATTTCTATGCAGATAAAGTATTCTTAAGGAATCGTTAAAGAGTTTAAACCTCTAAGACCTATCGTACAATCTTATTGATGATGCTGCTTCAAGCATGAGTTGTTCCATAGTCAGCTTCCGTATCAATGGCCGAGTGCTAGATGGATGGCATTCTCATTAGAATAACTTGTAGTGAAACTTTATAAGTGAGGACGGGTAACGTTGTTTCGTATGGGAGTTATTATATCTGTATGTTCTGAAGTATAAATGTATCAGTGACGTGGCTCACAGGACTTAGACTTTTATGATCTACCTTCATCACAATTTTATTCATGTGACTTTTAAATGATCCTTAAAATAACGGGTGCAAATTTTTTCAGCTCTGTTTTTGAGGACACAGGGAAATACACTCTACACTGTTCGACCTAATTATATCAAGGTCTTCACTCATTCAGGGCTTCAATAATTTGACACATTGATTGATTAACCGATGGAGCAGATTATGCAGACTACATTGACGTATTGAAGTGTGTCCGTGAGCAAAAGTAAGGCTTCTGGCATTGGAGGGCTAGAAATAGACCCTGTATTCTAGCAGGGATTACTTTAGTAGGAAGGAAGCTATCAGGGATATGAATTGTTATTTCTTCCTTATAGCTTTTGAAAGTTGTGAAGAAAACCAAACGATTCTAATTACGTCTAACGTGTCAAAAGTTTCCGATAAATTTGATTGCGCGAAAGAAATTGCTCAAAATCTGTCTGTTGCGTGAGAGTTGACGAATATTATTGAGTAAGTATTACTGTAAATGATAATTTTTATGTTTGAATTATTAAGCGGAATATTCATGAATCCCAGAAATTTGTAGGTATTAATTTTTGTTTACGCATGAGAAAAACGGGAGAATTCTGAGCCAAATGTTTATGACAATTTCTTTCAATACATCACTCATCGTCATTTTCAGTTTTTCATGATAGTAGATTTCGTTATGATTGGACATGTAGTCGGAGGTTAAATTTCTTAAAAAATGACCTCTGTTGGAAGAATTTGTTTTGCATGTTTTAATTGATAGTTAATTTAAAATGTCAAGTTTTTTTCGGAAGGTATGTACGTTCCCGCAAATGATCAGCTGGAAAATATAGAAAAAACCTCTGAAAAGGCTTGGAGGAATGTCTAAATTTTACACTCACGTTCCTGTTGTAGCATATATAGTTACACTCACGTTCCTGTTGTAGTCCACACAGTTACACTTAGGTTCCCCTCGTAGCGTATAGAGTTACTCTCAAGTTCCTGTTGTAGCATAAATGCAGTTACACTCAGGCTCCTCTTGTAGCGTATATGGTTACTCTCAAGTTCCTGTTGTAGCATATATTGTTACACTTACGTTCCTGTTGTAGTCCACACAGTTACACTCAGGTTCCCCTTGTAGCATATATAGTTACCCTCACATTCCTGTTGTAGCATAAATACAGTTACTCTCACGTTTCTGTTGTAGTTTATAAAACCACATTCCTCTACCTGTTGTAGACCTTGTGTTTACGGTCACATTCTCTTCCAGCTGAAGTCATGGCAAGCACAACAATTACATTCTCCTCCAAATTAAGTTTTCAGCGCTACTGCAATATTTAGCTGGAGTTCCATGCTCGAATTAGAGGCCTCTTACTAGCCATGAATATTTGAAATGAGACCAGAGACGAAGTTTGGCAACGATGGTTACCTTTCTGTAGCTCTTTTTACTTTGGCTGCGAGGTTTCATTTATTTACAGATCATATTAGTCGAGCAACATTTTAGTTCAAGAGGTTAAAGGTGTCGAAACAACTGGACATTACAAAAATTTGTGTTGATATCGTAGAGTAATTTGAAACTTTTCCATCGGGTCGAATGACATTTTATTCTCAGGGGCAAAATGAGATGAGGACTTGAAATTTGGAAGCATCATAAATATATGTCCTTCGCAATATCTGGCATCAGTTCTGTACAACCCTAAAAATGTATTTACTTATTATGCAAATGTAACGTGTTCAGTAATAGTATTACTTCAAAGTAGTTGATGGGTTTCCCTCAATATTTATTTCTTTCCCTGTGATTTGCTATTCTGATTGGCTTTGAATGTAAGGATTTTCTCTAAATTATAACGATGAATTACTATTAAACTCATAACAGTTGGATTTATTTTATCAGAGTTTTTTCGAGGCTTCTGATCGTTCTACAATAAGTATTATCACAGGATAGCGACAATCAACATATTGAAGGCGTAAGTTTATGTTTTACATTCCACAGAATCTATAGATTTTGTTACGATGTTTCATTTTTAATGTAAGAGTAGTTCAGCCCTATATATAGGAATATTGGTCTGAATATGGGGGAGTGGGAAAGAAAAAGGAAACATTTGTGATGTGATGAACTTTATGTTTGTTGTGCTATAAATGCTAAGTTCATTTAGTAAGTTTTCATGCAAAAACAGTAATGACGAAACACACTAAAGCTTTTGCGAAAGTGCAATTAACAAAATAATTTTAGTTGTGCTATGTGCTGGCCAGATAATTATGAAGAATTCCCATTATCGAACAATCCAAAAAGTGGTTGTGATTTGGTGTTTGGGAACGTAGTTTGAAAGTGCTTGTCTCGTGAAAGTTGATTTAATAGTTTTAATGAATCTGAGCCTGTAAAGGAAACTGTAATGATGACTGTGAGCCTTCCACTTCATTTCCGTGTTGAAAATAGGAGCAACTATACAAAGTAACGTAGAAAAATCGATTTCCTTTCGCCGTCTTTCAGTGTTCATCGATTGAAAGTCTTGAACACAACCTGACCTTTCCACGTCATAGCCTGTGCTCGACTTTTTAACTTTGTTTTATATTAATCTTCCTTCATCCGGAGACCAATTCACCTTGAAGATCGCTAATGCAATCACAACACACAACAACACTCAACAAAAACACACAACAACACACAACAACAACACACAACAACACACAACAACACACAACA